>JABUQX010102477.1:0-15761 GCA_015478945.1 Trachelipus rathkii
AAGTTCGTTTCTTTTTAATTCTTAGTTTGAAAGTCCTTATCTAGGTATCGTATCATTGAGTCTCCAATTAGCAATTTTATCAGTCTTCCTTACAGAAAAGCTCACATTACCCGATTGGCACTCTCTGATCCTCCCCAATCTGGAAGACAGTTCGACCTGTTTACTGGCAGGTTCACAGGCTGACTGCTTTTCGAGATCCTGCATCTTAAATTATTTTTCTAGTTTCTACAACTCTATATTATCTGCAGACTTATTATACACTACTTATGCTTTTCCCTCTCAATCTTCCTGCTAGGTGAATCACTATTCTGTTTACCCTATATCCGCTCCTCTTGCGCTCGACTCCTATAATTTTTCCTAACACTTCCTCCTTTTCTACTCAAAATACTTTTCTTTCATGCCATATCACATTTCACTCAGGTCTTGCAATCTCTTCCTTAACAACACATTCTCTGAATTCAATATCAGAAGCAGGGCCATCTATTCACATATTCACCTCTTACAGTTCCACAGATATCACACAGAGCATACTACTTTTAAATTATTATTAGCTTACTACCTGTACCTATTATTTTTACCAACTACAGTTTAAATATCACTAAAGCCTAAAAGAAATAAACTACTCTTTAAAATAGGTTAAAATTTAAACAAGCCTACAATTTTAGCCTTTAGCGCTAGCAGGGGAATATCTCAAAACAAGTTTTGAATATAGAATAGGCCTGGCTAGGCTAACGGCTATATAAAAATTATAAGTAGGCCTAACTTAGGCTATGCAAACTTAATTTAAATTAAAATATGCACCAGATTAAATATAAACAATTGTTAATGACTGTGGTTAAATACAGAAAAACTATTTAATATTCAAATAAACCTGCAAACACACAGTAGGCTATACAGGAAATCTCTTAACTACTCTAGCCTAGGGTTAACTATCAACACTAACTGAGTCCAATACTCAACTAAGTAAATTAATAACAAGAAATAATCACAATAATAAGTAAACAAATTTCTAAAATCCACAGAATAGGCAACACTAATTTGTTAGCTAAATTCACTTGCATTACACAGATTATAGTAGTAAATGGGAGAACAAAATAAAACACCTTCACGTTTTAGCCACTAAACTTTTTTCCTAACACTTCCCTTCTTTCTCAACTTCAATACTTCTTCCTTTCAATCCATTCATATTTTCACTCCGTCTTGCAATCTCCTTCCTTAACAACACTTCCTCTGCATTCAAATCACAAGCAGGGCATTAAGTTTATTACATATAAATTCTAAAGGTCCCACAGATATAACGAGCATACATACTTTAATTATTATTAGCTTACTACCCTTTAAAATTTCATTTTCCAACTACAGTTTAAATATCACTACAGCCTAAAAATAGCATACTCTTTAAAATAGGTTAAAAAATTTAAACAAGCTTAAAATTTAGCTTAGCCTAGCCAGGGATATCTCAAAACAAGTTTGAATATGAATAGCCTAGGCTAGCTAAGCTTATAATAATTTAATAAAGTAGGCTAACTTAGGCTATGGCTAAACTTATTTTAAATTAAATTATCACCAGATTAATATAACAATTGTTAAAGACTGTGTTAATACAGAAAAACTATTTAATAATAAATAAACCCTGCAACACACAGTAGGCTATAAGGAAAACTCTTAACTACTCTAGCCTAGGTTAACCTATCAACACTAACTGAGTCCAATATCAATAAATAAATTAATAACAGAAATACTCACAATAATAAGTACCAAATTTCTACAATGCCAGAAGTTAAATAGGTATGCAAGGATAGCAGTTATCTTTTTAATAAACATTTATAGTAGTAAAATGTGGAGCAAAAATAAGAACACCTTCACTCAATGGCCACTTAAACTACAAATATCTTAAGGATCTTACTAATTCATATACAATTATGATTATTATTTTTTCTCTTTTTGTTTTTAATTTTTTCATTAATAGTTGCAAATTTGATTTTTTTTTTTTTTTTTTTTTTTTTTTGTGGTCAGTATAAGGAAGTTTAAATTTAATTGGGCTATTAGGTAATTTTGATGCTAAGGTGACTGCCATTTACTTAACTTGGTGTTAAAACTATAAACTTCTAATTTACAAAAATAGTACCAAAATATTCTTTGTAGTTTTTTTTTTTATCGAATCACTTTTTTTTTTTTTTCTGAGAGCGAACCTCACCAACGAAGGGCATATGCAAGTCCCTCCGGGCAGACAAAAAAAAAAAAAACCGCCCTTCAGGCTATCACGAGCTCAAGGCAAGTCAACACGAGAGCCCGTGATATTCTCCATCGAATCACTTATATCTTAAATATATATTTGCACTAAAAATATATAAAAAAATAAATAATTAAATAAATAAAATAACGCTAAAATAAAAATAAAACATCACTTTTTGGCTTTATTTCGATCGTGTATGGATAAAAACTAGGGATGGCCAAAAAATATCGATATATCGAGATATCGATATTTTGGGCTCAATATATCGATATTTTCTTAGATGATATATCGATATTTTGATATTTTTTCTTAATATCGAAAGCCGATATTTTTTTCAAAAAAATTTTTTTTAAAGGCCGGAAAGGAAAAAAAATATTTATCCCCTTCTCCCGACACCCTGAAGTGAAACCCGATCTCTATTTCTCCAAATAATATTTTGTTCCTCATTTCTTCCCCGATATAATGTCATGTATAAAATAAACCGAAAAATTAGGGTTTTAGACAAGAGCGTACGCAGAATTTTCGTTTGGGGGGTGCCAAACACATTGAAAATAAAAGTAATTTTTTCCAAACACTGTCAGCCAAGGGTTGACGGCATATATTGACATAATATTAAGAAATTACATATACATCTTAAAATATACATAAGTTAAAATTGAAATTATGATTATATTTCTAAACAAAAGTTACGAAATTACAAAGAAAATTACAAAATCATATTAAGAAATTACATATACCTCTTAAAATATACATAAGTTAAAATTGAAATTATGATTATATTTCTAAACAAAAGTTACGAAATTACAAAGAAAATTACAAAATCTAGTCTTACATTTATCTTACGATATATGTACTTGAAGTAGTTGGTATACTACAACAACATTAGACGTCGTGGATTTGCAAAAAAAATTTCGACAACTGGCAATTCAATTTCAGCTTTCTTCAAAACTCCAAAAATTCTTTCTCCAAAACTAATTTTCTAACGTCAAAAACGTCGTTTTCGAGTGTTTTTCTGTGTCTGTAGTCATTGCTTTGGTATTTTCAATTTTTCAAAACCTATGTTTTTGACATTTGTCGATTCTTCTCCTACATTTTTTTTCGAAATGACTTCAAACTTGAAATATGCAAAGATTTGGACTATTATCTAAAAAGTGTTGGAAAGGAATTTCGATATTTGACATCATATATCTGAGCAATGGTCGATTTTCCAAACCTAATATTTGTGGGTTTTCAAATTGAAAAATTGGGATATATTTTTCTTCTGTTTATCCGATCTGCATGACATTTTCAGGACATTTGTAGTCGGGAGAGATGCACATTTTTTATTTAGATAATTTCTTTGTATATGCAGTAGTTTTGGATTTAATTTAAAAAAGAAAAAATTTTGGAAATTTTTAAAAAATTTTCTTTTGAGTATACCTAAAAATTATCTACTTAAAAAAAGGTGTATATCGGCATCTCGCCCGATTATACAAGCCCTGAAAAATTGATGTTGATCGGATAAGTAGAAAAATATAAGTATATCAATATTTCACTTTTGGAATTTTTTTTTTTTTGAAAAGTGAAATATTGATATATATTTTTTTTTTTTTCAACATCAATTTCAGAAACTTGCTATAGTCGGGCGACACTTTTTTTTACTCAGATATTTTTTTGTATACTCAAAAGAAAATTTTTAAAAAGCTTCAAAAAAAAATTTGTTCCAAAAGCAAATCCAAAACTACTGCATATACAAAGAAATTATCTAAATAAAAAAAATGTGCATCTCCCTCGACTACAAATGTCCTGAAAATTTCATGAAGATCGGATAAACAAAAAAATAATATTTCAATTTTTCGTGAAATCAAAAATAAACAGGTTTGAAATCGGCAATTACTCAGACATGGAGTCAAATATCAAAATTCAGTTCTGCATTATTTGAATAATAGTCCAATCTTCTCTTTAAAAAGTTTAGTCATTCGAAAAAACAATAGAAGAGGAATCGACGGAAATGTCGGAAACATAGGTTTTGAATAATTGAAAATACTAAAGCACTGACTTCAGACACAGAAAAACACTCGATAACGACGTTTTAGACGCCAGAAAAAGCTACAGTCTGGTGTTTATATGGTAAAAATCGGCAGATAATCCCGAATTTTATGTCCATTTTTAGGGGGGGATGGAAAATGAGCTCATCCCGAAGCAATAATTGGAGCGTCCCCGTAAGCACAAATGACAAAAACGAAAATGGTCTTAGTTGCAGGGTTATTGATTTTTTTTAAAAAAAATTTTCAGAAAAAAATCAATTTTTTATTTATTTTTATTTATTCGTTTTTTTTTTTTTTTTTTTTAAGCACAAATTGCTTTTTGATTATTATTCTTATTTAAATTAGTAACTAATTCTAATTATTATCTAATTAATAATAAGTTTAATAAATATAACAATTATTTATTTAACCATTTATTTATTAATTATTTATTATTTAATTAAATATATAGGGCCTACTGCATATTGATTTATCTTGCCTAAATTAGGCTAGTTATTTCAATTAGGCTCCCTAATAGAAGTTCAATAGTTCTGACTCTGAGTGCTTTAATCTTATTTATTTCTTTATTAAAATGAATTTGAAACTACATTGATGACTTTACTTATTAATTGTTATATAAATGAAATATACTTATCATTAGTTTATGAATATATTGTGGCATCTAGTTCAGGAGGCTGCTAGCACCACTGACGACTCCTAAGCAGCTTCCGGGAAGAAACGCCACTTTATCGTGACAACGTTCACCTCTTAACATCAAATGTCTCCCTCTATTTTAGTGTTCATGACCAAAATATAACCTTAAAATTAATTAATTAAAAAAAATGTGCTCGCAGCATTGTCCCATTAGGGACACCAAAAAAAATTTGAAGGTATTAATTTCTGGTCATGAATGAAATAGCAAAATTAAAAAAAAATGTGAGAGGTTTTTTTTTTTGGTTATGAAAGAGAGAGATTTGAGAGAGAGAGAGAGAGAGAGAGAGAGAGAGAGAGAGAGAGAGGGCGTTGTCACGATAAGTGGCGTTTCTTCCAGGAGGCTAGGAGTCGTCAGTGGTGCTGGCAGCCTTCTGCACCAGACATACAGAACTCCCTCACCCCCCATGACAATGCCACCCGAGCACACTCCCGCTCTCCAGACCTGAGACGTCGGGTAGTAGCGTGTGGCTGTCGGTGAAATGGCGTTGTATATCAGGTCAATGAGAAGCTATTCACTCTGTGCTCTTGCGCAGTTGGCCGCACCTGCAGAAGCGAGAAATGCGGTACAGGCGGTACAGGATGACCAGATAGTAGCGCCCAATGAAGAAACGATTTGATGGTTTGTTTCTGGTGACTTGGTGGGGCATTCATGGTTTGCTGCTTGCTGGTGTTCCGTTTAGCACACTTAGTGGCACTGGTCACTCTGAGGTCCTACCAATTTGGTGTCATTTTCTGACGCCACCTTAATAGAGGATATTGATGGTAGGCGTTTTTCGCGCGAAATAAAGTGGCGTTTCTTCCCGGAAGCTGCTTAGGAGTCGTCAGTGAGGCTAGCAGCCTATATAAGACATACAATATATACTCTTCTATATATATATATATATATATATATATATATATATATATATATATATATATATATATATATATATATATATATATATATATATATATATATATATATATATATATATATATATATATCATATATATATATCTGTGCTGGCGTCTGGTGAAGGGGCTGCGACCGCCTGATGAGTCAAAGCAGCCCCGGGTTGAAACGCCAATTCCTCGCGACAACGCTCACTCTCTTCAACATCATCTGGTCTTCAGCTAATGAAGGTGGTTGCTAATAGCGACCTGTCCCCCTTCTATAGCGCTGTTGACCACCTAAGTGACTATGCCATTGGAGTAGTACAACGAACACCAGCCAGCATCCAATCTTCTCTCAAAGTTGTTCGCCGTGGTAAGACATTTCGTATAGAGTTTGTTTTACCTCAACGCTGCATTACAACAATTCAAGTTTCTTCTGCTGGTCGCTGCTGTTCGGTCATCCTGTAACGCCTGTACTGTGCTTCTCACTGCACACAAAGCCAAATCATCAGCGTACATCAAGCAGGGCACCCTAAGCTCTTCTATTCTCTATTATTCTAACACCTTCCCTACCTCTAATTCTTTTATCACTCCATCCATATTCAAATCAAATAGACATAGTTACCACTGATAACTAATACTGTGATAAATTGTGCATCAGTGTGGCGTTATTTATTAAACTTTTACCGAAATCTAAGTAAATATCAGCTGGATTAACTTTGTCAACACAATTAGTAATGTACTCCATGAATTCCTAAATGATTGTACAAATAGTTCTACCTTTCCTGAATCTGATTCAAGTTGTACAGGATGTTCGTACATATGTTGTTTCTTAATTCAAATTTTAACTTTCATATTTCTGTTACCCAAGAATTTATTTACGATAGACTTTAAAGTCTTTTTAATTAACTTCGACTTTTTTAATCCAAGAATTTAAGTGCCACGGGCTTTAAGCAAAAATTTCACTTGTAGTAATTTCAAATATTCTTACTTAAGAACTTGCAAACAAGAGACTATAATTAAGGATTAAGGTACCTAATTTGATAAAGTAATTTGTACAAACTTTGTAATTTTAAACACAATTAAATTATCATTCGTGTCTTGTATTAATTTGACTTGCAAATTTTAGTGCAATTTCCAAGAAATATTCTTCCATTAGTTTCCCAAATTACTTAATGTTTTCAATGAAATAGTTTACGTATTTGACTTGAAAATTATTTAATACATTCTGTGGGAAATATTCCAAGAGTTTAATTTCAAATTCTTTGCTTTTTAATCTGAAACTTTTATTAAAACTTTGAAATTAATTATTTATTGCTAGTAATTGCCAAGTTATCGTCAATCATGATTGTAATTAAAATTTAAATAGGGCATACACAAATTAGATAATTTTGTTCATAATGTAAGACTCAAGTTTGATACTGGCAACAATTACAAATTTTATTATTTCAAATTGTCATTATTAGAATTTAGAAACAATTCACTTTCCTAAATCGATATTTACGCTTTAAAATTAACTCACCTTTTCACATGTAAGTTTGATTTTTATTAGTTTGTCAATTAGTGCAAATGCAGGACAATAAAAACTAGAATTGGCATTGAAGGTTTCTTCACTAAGATTAGTTTTAACCTATTTTTTTTTTTTTTTTTTTTGCAGATCGCCACCACTCACGGGTTGGGCCCTTCTCAAGGAGGGAGCGGAAAATAAAACATTTAAAAAACCCACCCAATCCCCAGTCTAACGCAAAGTTCTCACGGTAAGGGAAGATTAAAGGGAAGATTAAATACAGTTGGAAAAACAGGGAGGCCGAAGACCACAGAACAAGTAGCTGGAAAGAAAGAGGCACTACAACGAACAAGTCTGGGGTTCCGCAATACTCATAAAATTCATTGTGCGAAGCAAAGCCCTCTTAATGCTACGAAGGGCGACCTGAGGTGTGGTAGATGCGAGGAGTCAATTCCCCCAGGCATCTGCCGCTGTGATACCTAGAAAAAAATAGAGCGCCAGCGTTACATTTAGAGATTGAGGGTCACAGGGTTTGAAAGAGACAGTTTGTGTGTCTCTTAGCTTTGAACCCTATCCAATGAAGGGTGTGGAGCCAGGGCCCCTAATGTGAGAACAGAGCTGATGCCTCCATACAAAGGGCAAGAACAAGGCCCTTTCTCTCTTGGGCCCAGCTGTGCAGAGAAAAAAAGATTCTATATAAGACAGAACTTTCCAGCTTATTTGATCGTTAATGTTAAAACAGTGAGTTTTAAGATAATTTGTTCTTTATGTTAAGATTAAGAATGTTTAATTTTTAACAGGAGAGAGACGATAGAGCCGTCGAAGAAATAGGAAAGATGTATCTTTGACATGGCGATGTCAAAGATAAATTTTAAAAGATTTGAAGTTCGCAATATTGAGTCTACCAAAGAATTCTATTCAGATCTGGAAAAAATCTAAAATCAGAAACTGAAGACGAAGCTCTAGAAGGAAAAGGGAGCAGATTCGATGAGTTGAAGAATGGAGAGTTGAGTCATCAACGCAGAGTGAACAAGAGTAAAAAGTACAGACTAATAATGTCGTTAATGAAAAGGGTAAATAGGTTGGAATATACGACATAAAGCTGAGGAACACTACAGTTAATAGGGAAAGGAGAAGACACGCCGCGCTAACTGCTAATATGGTGTGATAGGAGAGAAAACTAGACAAAGAGTAGCAAAGAGAAGGAGGAAAGGAAAAGGGCTTAGAGAGCAGTGACGCGTACCAAACCCGGTCGAAGGCCTTGGATATCTCAAGCGCCACCACACCCGAGACCAATGGTCCCTAAGGGCGAAGACCATAAATGAGTGAGTTAGGAAAGAATTTGTGCACTTGACGTCGAAAGATCAGAAAGACATACTGATGATCTGAAGAAAGAGGGAATGAGACTCCAGATAGTCCAGTGAGTTAAAAAGAGTTTCAAAAATTTTAGATAGAATACAAGTAGAGCTAGAGCGATAGTTTGGATCAGGCAGCTGCTTTTTTTCCGGGATCCGGTGGGAGCAGGCGGGCTAGCGCAGGAGAAATATTAAGACAGAGAGTAGAGTTGAATGAGGACGGGCTCCAGCTCTGCTCAAACACGGGGAGGAAAGCCATCCGGGCCACTAGCCTTACTGACGTTCATAGAACTCAGGATCCCATGCACACGATCCTGTGTAATTACAGGTAGGAACATTTGAAGCCTGAGAGGAGGAAGAGTAGAGGAGGTGCCCAAAATCGTCAGGGTAGAATTAGATGAAAAAGAGGCCGAAGAGAGTGGCCTTTTCCAGAAAGGAACCAGAAGACCGTCAGAGCAGATAAGGGGAGGAAGGCAGATTACAAAAGTTGTTAGAAATGTTTTGGCAAGGCAGAAATTTTTATCAGTAGGAGAGACAAGTAGGTTGTCGCACTTTCTTTTGCAGGCAGTGCCTTAGCCCTGACGAATAGTATCCTGCAACGATTCGAGCAGGGCTGAAAATTAGTAGGGTGATGGGGAGGGCGAGAGTTTTCCCATGCCCGATACACAATGTCTTTCTGGGTGGCGCAGGAACAAGCTCCATCGGACCATGGATTTTGGGGAGAGAAAGATTTAGTTGAAGATGGAATGAACCTGCTCATCATCAGTGATTATAAGCTAACTTTCAGTGGTGACCAAAACATCCTCCGAGTCAAACCAGGATTCATTCCAAGAGAGTAGTTAGCCAAAAACAACGCAATGCCCCAATTAGCCGATTAAAGCGCCATAAATTACGTTTAGGGCATGGAAGAGCTGCTGGAGAAAAAGTAGTATAATTAAAAGCTACAGATTGTGTTCTGTTACCAATTAGGTATTTTGTTATTTATAACGAGGAGTAGTAGTGGTGAAACATACAGTAAGTCAAGAGTATTCAAGAATTGGTTAGGAGGATCTGGAATATGTGTAGGTTCCTTAATTAACTGTTCCAGATCGTTAGGAATGCTGAATGTTTTTGGCCTCCTCCCTTACATCAGTGTTAGAAGAGGCCTTCCACTCGGTGGTGTACGTTTGAAATCCCCTAAATAGAGGACCTCAGCATTTGGATGGGAAGAAGTAACAATCTCATGAGAAGTAGTAAGATAGTCAAAGCACAAGAAACACATGATAATGATAGTAGTAAGGAGAAAGATTTTTAGCCACAGAACATCGAAGTTAAGAGATTAAAGATTCTCGAGACGTGTTACAGGAGTGTTTATGTTTATATAGGCACAGACTCCACCGTTTAGTCGGAAATTATAGAAAAAGTTATAGTTAGAATATTTAGTTTATTTGATAATGATTTTAATTTATCTAATTAAGGAAATGTATCTAAAATATTAGTTAAGAATGAGAGGTGATATTCCACAGATTCATGATTAGCACGAAGACCACGCACGTTGGCAAAGTCAATAGAAAACCCCCCGCCTGCGCCCACACCTACATCCACCTCGACTAGTCATTTAATCAGCCAGTCGCACAAACAAACACACGTAAGCTTTTGTACACAATACAATCTAATATCATACAATATTGAAAACTAATTAGGGCGAAACAATCTATGAAAACTGATAAATAAGCAAATAGATAAGCAGTAAATAATAATTACTAAATAAGTTTGAACTGTCGACCCCAAACGTTATCTAACGAGTAATAAACTAATAGGCGAGAGTTACACGTTAAAACCTAAAAATGCTTTATTATATAAAATATTATTTAATAAAGAACACAAAAAAAAAAAAAAAAAATACTGAAATAATTTCAAGGTATATAAAATTTGGGTGATATCAATATCATTAATTAAAGTAGAGATCAAGAACAAGAGGATTGTACACGAATTAACAGCAACTGAAAGTGATTATGTTCTTTAGTTCCATAAGTACGTCTGCATCGCCCCTTTCCCGATTCAATAATAATGTTCTTACTTGCTACACATTTCCATGTTTATTAACTAGGAATGTGTCTTTTTAAATTGCATTTCTGATTACATTCATAATTGCACTCAGAACATTTAAATAACTTTATATTTCGATGTATTAGCATGTGGATTTTTAAAGTGGCTTTCCTATTAGATTCATAGCTGCATTCAGAACATTTAAGTAACTTAAATTTTTTTTTTTTTTTTTTTTTTTTTTTTAAATTTTTCTTTTGAGGGGTACTCTCAGTGCTACACCGTCCCAAAGCCTTAGGTTAGGCATAGCTGCACTCAACCTAAGACTAGCCTTATTATTCTTTGGATTCCTTTAATTGCTTCTATATCTATCTCCTCGTTCCAATTTTAGGGATCTTTTGAATGGTCACTAGAAGTTTTTACTGCTCCAAAGGGACCCCACTACCACTGGCACCACCTCCACCTCCTCCATCTCCCACATCCTTCTGATGGCATATCGTAATCTTTGATATTTAATTTCTTTCTCTCTTTCGTAGAGGGCTACATTTTCATCGTATGGGACTCCTACCTCTATTAGTTGACATGTTCTTGTTGTTTTATTAACTAATTCAATATCCGGTCTATTACTTTGTACAAATATGTCGTGTGGGTATGCCAAAATCATAAGGAATTTGGATATGGTCATTATCTACCTATTGCTGGGGGTTTGTAATTCAATGATTATTAGGGTATCAATATTATATAGTTTGCATAGTCTGTAGTGAATGAGCCTGCATATGGTATTATGTCTTTCCCTATATAGTCCCATACGTATCAGAGTCTTACATCCGGATAATATGTGAGGCACAGTCTCTGAGGATTCCCCACACATCCTACATCTATCAGAGCAATCGACTCCTTCGATTGTGCTTTTTGAACCAATTGGTCCTTAAGCACCAATCCTGAGCTGTAATCAACGTTCTCTCATCATTTATTTTAAAAATCCCCTCGCAACTATTTCTATCAGATTTTCTTTATTGATAAGGCCAGCATTCCAATACTTCTTTTTAAAGTGTTGGGCATGTCTGTGTTCTTTCCATTCTATAATATTGGCTTTCTTTTTCCCTCTTTCATTCACTAGATATTGACTTTTTTCTCCATTTTCTCTTTTCCATCCATTTGTGTTCACCATTCTCTGATCTTTAAATTCATGGGGTAGTCATTTTGCCTTTTTGTTGTGAAGTTGTTTCCAGCCTTCCAATCTCCCTCTTCCTTCAATCATTCAATGAATTTTTTTCCTTTTCCTTCTATATATTTTTAAGACTATTTTTTTCTGTCGCTTCTATCTATATGAAGCATTCCCCATCTCTCGGGATGTATATATGGGCTGTGTACTGGTGTACTTGTATATTTTGGAGAATATGTTTTCTGTTACGATCATTATTCTAAAGTATTTATTTCATGCTGTTAAGTTTATTGCACGATTCCACAACTCTAAATAGTTATTTACATTGCCAATACCTTAATCCTCTATTTTGTTTTTAATTTTTTTTTTTTTTATAACACCTTAATCAGGGTACTCTCAGTGCTACACCGTCCCCAAACCTTGGATTAAGGCATAGCACACTCAACTTCCCAAGACTAACCTTATTATTCTGACTTCTCTAGTGCTTCTATAGCTATCTCCTCGGTTCCAATTTTAGCAGGGATCTTTTGTAGATAGGTTACTAGAGAGGTTTTTACCGTTCCAAGGGACCCCACTACCACTGGCACCACCTCCACCTCCTCCATCTCCCACATCCTTCTGATGGCATATCGTAATCTCTGATATTTAATTTCTTTCTCTCTTTCGTAGAGGGCTACATTTTCATCGTATGGGACTCCTACCTCTATTAGTTGACATGTTCTTGTTGTTTTATTAACTAATACAATATCCGGTCTATTACTGTTTACAAACAGGTCGTTGGGTACGCCAAAATCCTTATAAAATTTGGATATGGTCATTATCTAATTGCTGGGGGTTTGTAATTCCAATGATTATTAGGGTATCAATATTATATAGTTTGCATAGTCCTGTAGTGAATGAGCTTGCATACGGTATTATGTCTTTCCATATATCATCCGTATCAGGGTCTTACATCCGGATAATATATGGGGCACAGTCTCTGAGAATCCACACATCCTACATCTATCAGAACAATCGACTCCTTCGATATGCTTTTTGAACTAATTGGTTCTTAAGCACCAATCTGAGCTGTAATCAGCGTTCTCTAATGATAATGTTGATTAAGATTTGCAATGATTACTTTCAGTTTTGCATTGTTAAGAAAATATTTAATACTTCTTTTTTTTAAAGTGTTTGGCGTGTCTATGTTCTCCACTCTACATTATCGGCTTTCTTTCTTGCTGCTTTATAAGATTCCTTTAAGATTTTAGTTCTTTCTTTGAGGTTTTTCTCATTCCATCCATTCTGTGTTCTGGTTCGATGTTAAATTCATGGAGGTAGTCATTTGCCTTTTTTGTTATTGAAGTTGTTCCAACCTTGCAATCTTCATGTTCTTTTAACCATCGAATTTGGTTCCCTTTTCTTCTATATATTCTGCTAATCCTACTATTTCATTTTTTGTGGGTTCTATCTATATGTGGCATTCCCATACCTCCTTCATCTCGGGATGTATATACGAGCTGTGCACTGATTTTTGTAGATTATTTTGTGTGCATGGGGGAGTTTCCTTGTTGTTGAATACAGAGTATTTATTTCATGCTGGTACCAAGTCTATAATTCCAAAACTATATCTCATTACTGGCATTGCCAATACTGTGCCTCTATTTTGTTTTGGTTTAATTCAGTTTTAATATTTTCTTCATCTTGAGATGGATTCCTTTTAATTCTCTCTTTCATAATTATGTTTTCAATCCTATCTGACTCCTCTACTCCAAGGTATTTGTGTAAGTTGCTTCCTGTTCCAGTTCTTTGATTTCATGTATTTAATATTATCTATGATGTTTTCAGCATGTATCTTTCTACCTTCTTCCTTAACTATGAACGCACCTTTCCAATCAAAATCCATTCTAATATCCGATGAAAAATCACTAACCACCTTTATCTATCTCTCTGCCTCTCCTCTACTGGGCGCATACAACTTTAAATCGTCAATGTAGAAGAGGTGAGAGATTCTCTTTTCTTTCTTCTCGGTTCTTTTATTTATTCTGTATCCGTTCTCTAAGTTGTTGATCCGGTTACTTAAGGGGTTGAGGGCTAATACAAATAACAGGGGGGACATGGAGTCTCCTTGAAAAATCCCTCTTTTCACTTTTACATTTTTTTTCATAATTCCTTTCTCGTGTGGTAGCTTTAAATTAATTTCCACATTTCCATTACCCTTTACATGAATCTTTTTATTTTCTCATCAACTTTGTAGATGCTCATTATTTCCTTCAGCCACGAATGGGGTACACTATCATAAGCTTTCCTGTAATCTGTCCACGTCATGCATAGATTCTTTTGCCCTTTCCAGCTATTTTCAGTTATCATTTTATTTATCAGTAGTTGTTCTTTTGTACCATAGATGTCTACTACATCCCTTTTGCTCTTCACTAATGATGTTGTTTCTTTCTACATGTTTGTATAACCTTTGGGTCAGAACTCCTGTTAATACTTTATATGATGTGGGAAGGCATGTCTTACATGGGTCTATACTATAGGATCTTTGGTTTCTTCATTCTTTGGAATTAGGGTTGTTTCACCAGTTATGAACCAGTGCGGGATGTCTACTCTTCCATATTATATTTAGGCATTCTATGTTGAGGGCTTGATTAATGATGTTAGTTTAATAGTGATAATAATTAATCATTCCAGGTGCCTTCCAATTATTCGTCTTCTTGATTTTCTTTACTTCTTTAATACTAATTTACCGAGAGTTCATATTTCTAGCCGATATTATTCTAAGGATATTTTAATGTTCTCAACCATTTCCCATCTACATTATATACATTGTTATTCTATCATATATTTTCCAAATCCTTCGACCTCCTCTGCCTTGGGTCATCAACTGTTATCTTGGTATTTCGTAATTCTCTATAAAATTTACCTTGATCTTCTTTAACAGTTTGTTTTCTTTTTTTTTTCTTTTTCGCAGCATTTCGTACCTTTTTAATATCTTGCCTTTTTGCTGTGTTAAAGATGATTTCTTCTTACGGAAGCGTATGCTAATTTATCTCCGATTCACAATTCTCTATTTACTAAAATTTACATTGCTTTTCTCTTTGTTGCTTCAACTATTATTTCTCCATTCTGTAACATTGTAAGCATTCAAATTTTTTCGAAAAGTATTTATTTCATTCGTAAGTCTAATGTCTTTCTTACGGTGGCATCATATTCTTCATTTATATTTGGATTATTTTCTTATCTTTAACAGCTATTCCTCAACTCCCATTGTTTCATGCTACTGCTCTTGATGTGGCATAATAAAGTCTATTCAGCTCTGTCGACTGCAATTTGGTGGTATCAGGCGTAGCAGTACTCTATTTGCACTTGCGTAACTTTGTTCAGCATAAACCAGTTTTTAATCTTTCTTATTTGTTCTCGTTTTTCAATACCCTTCACCCTATCCTCTTCACGGTAGTTAGCTATTTTGTTCAACAATTGTTCATCAATTGCATTTTCTTCTCTATTGTCACCATTTGGTGGTTGTACATCGTTTTGCTGTTGATCTTCTGTGTCATGTTTCACAATTACCAAAACCAAGTTCATCTCATGTGATCAAACTCTTATCACTCGTCATTTATTCTTGACTGTTCCGCTTCTACCAATGGTGAGGTACCATGTTCAATGTCAATCTCTAATTCTTCCTCACTCATTGATTGTAATCGAGTGTGATCCATTCTCTTCGTTATTGTAAGTTTTCTTTAATATATTACAGTTTTTCTTTGCATCTTCATTTGTTTTATTCTCTTATGTCTCTTTCCTCTTTTCTTCCTCTTTTTCCTTTCCTCGTGCTCCAATTCCTCTATTCTTGTTCATCTTCACTCGATGTTTGCACTCTGGGGAGTTCTCATTATCTCTT
>JABUQX010102478.1:0-25000 GCA_015478945.1 Trachelipus rathkii
CTCAGCAAAAGTCACAATTATACTTATATTCGTATTTATATATATATACCTTAAAGTCTTCTGCAACATATTTTTTGCATATGTAGATAGAAATATTTCAATTTTACATAAATAAAAATTAGACGCTGTCACTTGTTCATTTGATTTCTGAGAGGCAATAGATCATGAAACTGGCGATGTGGAATATGAGAAATATCGATGATTCTACAGCATTTTTTCTGTTTATTTGCAATAAATTTAATTAAAAAAAAGTTTTATGTTTTTTTTATTATATGATTCAAAAAATATGGTGTTTTTTTGGGGGGGTTTCTTTAAAAAAAGTAACATTATTTTTATAAGGTTTTATAAAAAAATTTTTTTTGCATGAAAGTTTGTCCTCAGTCATTCCTTTGAAGATGTATGCATCAAAATATAATCAAACAATAACCTAGTTTATCGAATAAAAGTTTAAATAAGGTTAAGTAAGCCATGAAAAATTTGACCAACGTCTACCAACTTGTGATTTTTAAAGAGGGCTTTACCTGAGCAGGGTTAAGAATCTATCAATTTTTGTATGGCATCTTGGTATAAGATGCGTTTCTCATGGATGTTAATGTCTGAATTTAATATTCTGTACACTTCTTTCCTCGTATTGGTTATCTGTTCAACTTTAGGATCATATAAGGCTATGAGGTAGAGGCTGCCTGAAAAGCTAATGAGATCGTTCACGAAATAAGAGGATTCCTGTTGGTGCAGGCTCGTTGTTGCTTGATGGTGAGATAGAGGTTGTAATTGCATTGTGTGAGCGAATATCTGCGTCAATGATGGGTGGTTAGTGATATGATGAAACTGTGATTGGGGATTGCGACAAGTGCGTGCAATAACTGTGACCATTAGTTGAAGGTTGTAAAATGATGAATTGCGAGGATCTGAAATTCTCGTACAGAATGCGTGTATTTTGCTACTTCATTTCGTCATATCATTCATATGGAAGTACAGCAACCTCTTTCATTACTGCGGGGAACAACCACTTAGATATCAGTGGAGCTATAGACCGGAGAAAGAGTAAATGTAGGAGAACCCTCTATCCTCTCTGTAGTAGACTTATCTTTTACTTTGTACAAGATTTTTATGTGAGGGAGAGTTTTTTTAATATGATTTTCGTATAACGACGTAGCTTACTTCTGAGGCCTGTTAAAGGAACATTTCCCTTTATAAGATTTAAACAGACTTCCCATACACACATTGGATGCCATTCTCATCCCACTAATTAGTTTAGCGTTTTCAGAAGTTTCCAGGGCTTTTTAAATTTTTTTATAAGAGGTAGATACTTTGCAACTAAAGCACTCATTATTCAGGTACTGTTATATGCAGTTGTCTATCTCAATAGGGAAGAAATGTTGGTTACGGAGCAACACTCTGTTGCGTGTTTTTTGGGGTGAGTTCACACATGAAAATAAACCGTGGGGGATCGAAGTAACCTCTTTATATACTTTTAAGAACTCTTTCCTTGAAGGGAACATTTGAGTTGCCAATACATTAATTTGACTCATGTCTCTCCTCTGGCCAAACAACAGTAAATACTGTGTGTTTAAAGAAACACTTCGCATATGCTTGCTTTGATGAAAAAATATTCTGTGTTATGAAAAACACAGAGATATTTAGATGGTGAGAATAAACTGTGAAAGCTTCTGCTATTTCCAAATTCAATTTGTGCATTAAATCATCTATACAATAATTTTGTGGCCATGTATATTGTTCAACGATCTAATATCGTATATGCCTTCATGAAATTGAATCACATCTTTATATTCTTTAAATTTTTCCTGATAAACATTATAACACCATATTATTTTTACAGGGGCTTGCTCAAAAATCTCCATTTCCTTTAAAATATTTAATAATAGAAAGGTTTTACCAAACAGCCAACTTCGGTCCAGCTAAAAGAACATGTAGCGCGGACTTCGAGAGTAAAATTTCTCCAACATCCATACTCGTCAGTAGATAATGAAATAATGAGTTTTTAATTAAAGTTGTAAAGCAGTTAAAAATATATGTTTTTTTATAAAATTTCGTACAATTTTATTAAAATAAAATGTTTATATAACAGAAACTCTGTGTGTTTTTAATTCTTACATTACAATTTAAAAATAAAAAAGTATAAAAACAAAAATAAAAATAGAAATAATAAAAAATAATAATAAATAAAAAGTATTAAAACAAAATAAAAAGTATTAAAACAAAAATAAAAAATTAAAAGAACATAATGTTTAATAAAAATATGAGTTAAAACAGTAAATCAGGGAGTTAAAACAGTAAAGCAGAAAGTTAAAGCAGTAAAGCAGAAAGTTAAAGCAGTAAAGCAGAAAGTTAAAGCAGTAAGCAGAAAGAAAAAAGTAAAGCAGTAAAACAAAAGCATACTAATCCCCTAGGTGTTTGGTAATATTTACTGAATTTACTGATTTACTGCTTTAAGGTAATGTAATGTTAATAAATATATGAGTTAAAGCGGTAAAAGCAGGTAGTTAAAGCAGTAAAGCAGAAAGAGAAAGCAGTAAAGCAAGAAAGTTAAAAGCAGTAAAGGCAGTAAAACAAAAGCATAACTAAATCCTGGTGTTAGGTGGTTTGATTTATTGATTTTACTGATTTACTGCTTAAGGTATGTAAAGTATATGTTTTTAAATAAATTTCGTACAATTGTAGTAAAAAAATGAAAGACTCATAGTATATTTGAAAAGAATTCTTTGAACTAGTTTACATTGAATATCAGTATTTTTCGTTCGAGCGTAATATTGCGTCTGCGGACGCAGCGCGGGGCGGCGGTACGGCGGGATATGGGCCTGCGGGCGCAATGCGGCGGCGGTTACGCGCGGGATAATGGCTGCCTGCGGGCGCACGCGCGGTGGTTACGCGAAATATTGCCGCCTGCGGGCGCACGTCAATTGCGGACGGCGGTAATATGCGCTTGGGCGGGCGCCGCCGGCGTGCGTTTCGCGAGGGGCTGATCCTGAGAGACGGGGACTCTGAAACGTTTGCGGGCCCTGTCTCAAATGTGTAGCTCTTTAGATATATATTCAGTCGTGGTATAAGTGTTAGAAATACTAACTCATAGTAGGAATCATTCTAGCAACTTGTAATATACCCCAATCGAATCCTCATACCTTATAACCTAGGGGTAGATACTCATATTAGGCTATTCTAGGCTCAGGGGAGGCTAGAAAAGGCTTGAAAAAAGTGCACTCAGTTGGCACTATGTGGCACTCATTGGCACTATGTGGCAACTCCATTGGCACTTTCAGTTGGCACTATGTGGCACTCAATTGGCACTCACTTGGCACTCGCCTGCGCACTCACCTGGCACTCATCTAATACTCGTAGAAACTAATAGAACATCACTAGATATTTCTTACGGTGATTGGAGCCATTAAAGCCATCAAGTTAGCGTGGTCAAAATTGACCCATGGTTATATGGCAAGGTAAAGGCCGAGAAATATCATGGTCAACAAGGTTAAGAAATCAAAAGGGCTAAGTCCCTAAAGAAAGGACAAAAAATTACCGTGGGTCAAATTGACCCATGGACGACCAAAGGGTTGGTCGTGTGTTTGTACGTGTGAATACGAGTAAATGTAAGTGTCAAGTATCTATGGGTTGAGTGTAAGTGTCAATAGTGAATGTGTGTATAAGTGTCCTAGTGAATGTGTGTATAGGTGTAAGTGTGTGTGTGTGTGTGTGTGTGTGCGTGTGTGTGTGTGTTGTGTGTGTTGTGTGTGTGTGTGTGTGGTGTGTGGTGTAGGTTGATCAAGTTAGGATAGATCCATACATACGTTCAAGTTAGGAACGAAATATGTGACGGGTTGGGCCACGAGTGGGTAAAAAAATAGCGTGGGCCAAAAATGACCATGGTATATGGTGGCAAGGTCAAGGACTAAATATCATGGTCAAACAAGGTTTAAGACATCAAAAAAAAGGGCTAAGCCCCCAAGGAAGGACGAAGAATTACGTGGGTCAAAATTTGACCAATGAGGACAAAAAATTAACGTGGGTCAAAATTGACCCAATTGTATCTGTCAAACTTTGGAGCAAAGGGGAAAGGAAAAAAAAAGGTTAAGACATCAAAAAATAGGGCTAAGCCCCTATGTGAATCTCAAAAATTACCGTGCGCAAAAAGACCCATCGGTCGAAAAAATTAGGGGGGTAAATGGGGGCAATACGTACAACGGTTGGCTTCGCAACCGTTTGGCGCAACCCTTCTTCGAAGGGTGCAAAAATAGGGTTTGCCGAAAAAAATTAGGGTTGCCAAAAAATTAGGGGTGCCAAAAAAATACTGTGGGCCAAAATGACCATGGAAGACCAAAGGGTTGATCGAAAAAAGGTCAAGGCCAAAAAGGTAAAGGTCCAAAAAGGTCAAGGGCAGGTAAAAATTTGGGCTCAAAAAAGGTCAAGAGCAGGTAAAAACACCGTTGGTCATTTTGACCAGCGGGTCCGAAATGAACTCTCCTACTACTGTGTAACTCGTTTAACGTCCGAGCAGGAACGAAGCCAAGCCAATGAGAGAATGAGCTCACATTCTCCACGCGACAGTTGCGAACCTGGGACTCACGCTTTGTTTGGCGAGGGCTGACAACTGGAAGCTATGCGGGCTCTTTATATAAAAGTAAATATGAAAATATTTAAAAAACAAAAAAGTATCAATAAAAAATATATACACATATAATATTATTAGTAATGACTGTCATCATCATTATTAATGTTCACTATTATTATCACTATTGTTATTATCACAACTATCATTATTATTATCATTATTACCATTATCGTGTCACACAATCATTAATATCATCATCATTATTACTATCATTACCATCACTGCCACTATCAATAATCATTACTATTAATTAACATTCGTTCGATACTATCATCATTATTGCTATATTATCATTATCACTTTCATCATCACTATCATTACTTCTATCTTCATCACTAATTTTCACTATTATTATTGTTATTAAAGTTATTATTTTTATATGTGAACCATATAATAATAACTTTCTTCATGGGAAGATAAATTGAAACAGTGTGAGGGGATTCCCAGCCTCAGTGAGCTGATTAATAGAGACGCTTCATGGGCAAGTGCGAAAACGTTGTCATTCCAAATTTCAAGTCTTCATAAATCATTGAAGGTAGAGCTTACTTTTTGTAGTATATAAAATATTTGAAATATTTCCTTTCAAAAAGAATTTACGATGAGCCATTTTGTTGCTTCGCACCAGTTGATTTAAAATTTTGTCAGATCTTAATTATTATTGTAAAAATATATATTTTCATTGAAAATAAATTCCAAATACAAAAATATTGCTTAAATGTTTTTCTAATTTTCAAAAGTATTTTTTCCAATTGCAAACTCTTTCTTCTTTACAATATCTTCTCCCAGCTCATTTCTTCCAACCAGGTGTTAATAATCATTTCTTCAGATCTCCGCTGCTTATCCTCATTCCGCTTGGTGTCTCCTCTTCTTGTTTTCTTCCCCGGCATAATATATATAATATAATATATATTATATATAATAATATATATATAATATATATATATATATATATATTTTTTTATAATATATATATATATATAATATAATATATTATATATATATATATATATATATATATACTATTTAAAATATATATATAATATATATAATATATATATATTTATATATATATATATATATATAAGTATATATATATATAATATATATATATATATATATATATATATATTATTATATTATATATATATTATATATATATATATATAAATATAGTATATAATATATATATATAGTATATAATATATATATAAATTATTATATATATCAATATATATATTAATATAGTATATATATATATATATATATATATATATTCTATATTATATGTGGTTTTAAGTGCAAAACTTGATGCTAGTGTTAAGCGCAAATATTGTTTTGGGAGCATTCCCTCCACAAAGAATAATAGTGAGAAAAAATTCAACTTCAAAAAAAAAAAAATTCAATTGTTTTTTTTAATATACTATAAAAATATATTTTATTTACATTAAAGTAATATAAAAATAATATCGCGGGCAGGAAAAAAACATTATGGTCACACAAGCTTGAGGGAAAAGGCGCCTCGCAACAACGGCAGCTCCAGGAACAAGGAGAATTTGGTTACGCAGATTAAAAATTCTTCCTCACTATGAATAGAAATATTTAAATCTATGTTAAATTGTGGTTTAAATATCTAGTTTTCCTAATCTCTTGGTAAATAATAGGTCTACAGAGCAAACATTTATCAAATTTAGAGTAGGCTAGATTAGATATATAACAAGATTTCCTTATGTTTAATGTATGAATAAAATGTATATTTTATTACAGCTCAAAATATCAACAAATATGGCATCATAATAAAGATAGAAATAGTCGCTAGGTTTGGGTTTTGTGAGGAATTAAAGTCTCTTCACAATGTTGGTGGTAAAGATGGAGGCCGAATATTTTAAAAAAGCAACAGGGAAAACAATCTTTACTTGTGCGGATGGCAAGGCTTTTGAAAAAGTAGTTTCGCATGTGGCATTCGAACTTTGAAAAATTATTCGCATTCCAGCACGATAAATGCGAATGTGAATATAAATATGTCCGATGGAACTTGCTTGAAAATTTAGTTAATTTTGTCAAAAGCGCCTAATACCATATTCCATTTCTATCCCGTTTTTCAACACCGATGTTTGGCATTAAAAATTCTTATTTTCTTTTTTTTCAGCTGTAATATTAATAATAAATATATTTCTTTTAAATTATAATCGTTATTATTTTGTAAAGTTTATTTAAAGTTATGTAAAAGTTTTTAAAGTTAAACTTATATAAAAATATAAAACTTTAAAAAAATATTTCGTTAACGTTAAAGTAAAAAGTAGACAAGAAATAATAAAGTTACATTTATAAAAGGAAAATATATCAGATGTAAATGAGAATATAGTTTAAAAAAGATAGTATAACATGTTAATTCCATAACGTTTAGAAAACGGCAAATAAGTTCTAAGTCAGAAGAATGTACATTTAAATCACAGGCATTTTTCGTGCACTCTGTCTAATTTTTTCCCAAAAACTTTGTCGTTTAAAAACACATTCATGAAATTGAAAAAATAGGTAAGCTTTAACTAGTTCTTAAAACTTGTCACAAGACAGTGTTGATGGACTACGAAACTTAAATTTACCACACATATATAATTTAGCAAATGTCTGAGCACCTGACGTATTTTAATTACGAATTATATATTATACTATATATACTATATTATATATTATATATATATATATATATATAATATATATATATATATATAACTATATATATATCTATATATATTATATACTATATAGTATATATTTATAGTATTATATAATATTTATCTAAAAATACTACTATATATAATTATATATATATATATAGATAAATATAAATATAATATATGTATATATATATATATATATATAGATATAATATAGTATAATTTGTACACCGCTATGGGTTAAAGCTTTCAATGTTTATTTTGGTATTTCATGAAAAATACTATGATTCGTGCAATGCTATGCGTGGCGTATATGACGGTTATTATTTAATTTTATAGTCCTAACCATTCGAAGTGTCCACACCTCTTATTGTGCTACGTAAATAAATATTATGCTTTATATTAATAATAATAATTAAAATAATAATAATAATAATAATAATAAATAATAATAATAATAATAATAATAATAAATAATAATAATAATAATAATAATAAATAATAATAATGATAATATAATAATAATAATAATAAATAATCAATTTTTAACCACTAATAATTGTAATATAAATAATAATAATAATAAAATAATAATAATAATGAATTAATAATAATAATAAATAATAATAATAATAATACTAATAATAAATAATAATAATAATAATAATAATAAAAAAATAATAAATAATAATAATTATAATAATGAATAGTAATAATAATAATAATAATAATAATAATAATAATAATAATAATAATAAATAGATATATTAATAATAAATAATATATAATAATAATAATAATGAATAATCAATAATAAATAATAGATAATAATAATAATGATAGAGAAAAGATAGAAGAGAGAGAGAAAAAAATATCATAATAATAATAATAATATGAATGAATAATAATAATGAATAAATAAAAAGTAATAATAATAATAATAATAATAATAAATAATTAAATAATAATAATAATAATAATAATAATAATAGATAATAATAATATATTAATTAATAATATAAATAATAAAATAATACTAATAATAATAATTAATAATGAATAAATAATAATAAGTAAATTAATAATAATAAGTAATGAAATAATAATAGAAAATAATAATAATAATAATTAATAATTAATAATAATAAATATAATAAACAAATAGTAATAATAATAATAATTAATTAATAACTAATTATTATAATCCGCAAAAATAGTAAATAATAATAAAATTATTAATAGATAATAATAATAATTAATAGATAGATAAATAATAATAATAATTAATTAATAATAATAATATACAAAATAATGAAATAATAAATAAATAATAAATAATAATACATAATTAATAAGAATAATAATAATAATAATAATAATAATAATAATAAGTATAATAATAATAATTAATGATTAATAATTATAAGTTTATATGTTTACATGTTGATATTAATAATAATTATTTTAATTACAGATTTGTCACGTAATTTGTAAAGTAATGTTATCATAATACTATGTTGACAGTTAGTTTAAATGTTGTTATGGGGAAAAATATTCTATTTAGGAATAGGATAGTTTAGGCTAAGTTGAGGGGAGCACTATAGATAGAAAGTAGAAAGAGATAAATAGTAAAGTGTGCACTTTAAGCAACGAGTGTGAGTGATTGATATGGGCTGCAGTGAATTGGGATATTCCATATATGGATTTAATCCCTTGATGACGGCAGTGCGGTCTCAACTGTTGGGCGCGACCCACAGGGGGGCGTCGAGAATAATCGTCTGGGCCGGCCCTGATGATGGCGGGCGAGTGGTGGTAGGTTGGGGGGATCGTGTTCTATATTATATATAATATATCTATATTTTTAGTATATATAATATATATATATCTATATATATTATATATATAATAATTAATATTTATATATATTATATTTATATATAATAATATATAATATATATGTATATAGTATATATATATATATTATATATATAGGTAGTGATGATGAGTAGTTAATGTAAATTATAGGTATTTAGTATTATAAGTATATTATATAATATATATATAAGTATATATCTATATTAGTAGTATATAATATATATATAAATATATATATTATATATATATATAGTAATATATATATATAATGAAGTGTATTATAATATCATAATGATTACATTATATTACACTGGTATACATAATAATATAAATAATATTATATTATATATATTAATATGATATATATATAATATATATAATCATATATACATTTATATATAATATATATTATATATATATTATATAGCCTATATAATATATATATATATAATATATATATATAATATATATATATATATATAATATATATGTATTATATAATATATAATTATATATATAATATATATATATATAATAAATATTATGCTAAATAAATAGTATATATTATATATATATATAATTCTACTTTTAAAATATTTGGGTTAGTGGAGAATACGGTTCGTGTGTTTCTTAATTGGCTGCGAATTCGAATCCCTCTCCATTTATTGGGTTTCACATAAGACAAAATGAACAAAAATAGTAGAGAAGAGAGAGAGAGAGAGAGAGAGAGAGAGAGGAGAGAGAGAGAGAGAGAGAGAGAGAGAGAGAGAGCTCTAATGTAATTAGATAAAATATTTGAGAAAAGCTTTTTCTCATGATTGAAGAATTTGGAATTAACTTAATGATGCGGGAAAGAAAACATGAGTCCAGGTTAAGTTGCAATCATATATTGAGAGGATACCCTTATTTGTAGGCCTACATTTATTCATCAATAAAATTTATATACTTTATATATATATATAAGGTCTATTATCGTTTGCGTAAATAGGGTTTTTCATTGCAATTGCATCTCATTTAAAAAAACAATAATATAGATATCAGCTAAAATTCTTATATATAGTAAGACCAATATCAGGGATTTAGGTTTCATTAATATATTTAAATTATCATCACTTGGTCTATAGCGTGTATTATACCCGGTATATTTTTTTGCTATTTATCATTCTAGTATATATGAGTCGTATATTATTCTTTGCGTATAATATTAATTTATTATTTTTACTATTTTTCTTTATTATCTTATTATCAAATTAGGATTATCTATGTTCGGATTGTTTTTTTAATAAGTATTTATATAATTGTTTAATAATTAACTATTAGATAACGAAAGGAAGTTGGTAGAATTAGGAGTGAAAGGATTATAAGGAGGAGTATATGTGGATGCGCTGTTATAAGATAAACGATATTATGAATTTCATGTGAATGAATTATTTTCTCGAGAGAACGTTAATAATTATAATAACTATTGAATTTAATAAAATTTGCATATGATTTATTGAAACGCAATCCGATCGAAACTAAAATTAACAATCGGCAAATACATTTGACTTTTAAATCTTGACTTCATTTCACATGAAGCTTAATAGAAAATTATTAATCACTGTCTATATTTAAAATCCATTTTATATATGTTTTTATAATTCCGCAGAAATATTATACTAAATATATTAACGTATCAAATACGATTTTGTTCAGTATGAGTATATCTATATATCCACTACTATGTACTTTATCACGCGTATCGCAGCCATGGCCTTCACAATGTATAATGAAGTTAAATGAGGGACTCCCCGCACTAAGAGGTATATGAGAATAACGAGCCGAAGGAGTACTATTCTCGAACAGGATGAGAAGACCACAACAACTCCAATAAGAGAGAGAGAGGTGTGCTATATAACTAATAAGGACTAAAATATATTAAACATGTTGATATCTTCTCTATAGTCAGCATAAATTAACAATAGCAATGTTTAAAGAAGATAACAAATTTATTATATCTTAACTCGTTTATTAGCAATTGCTTTATACTATGTTACAATTGCTATATGCTATGTCCAAAATAATAATTGTAGAATCGTGACTTCCTTTCTGGTTAGAACTACCTGATCTTGGCACAGAGACCACAATGATGCTCACTCTCTTATCAAAATGATAGAAGGAGTCTATTATTAGCTCTTAGATAAAATCGCAATCAACCTGATGAGTAAATACTAATAACTTGAGTATTCACTTAGAACTGGATAATCTTTATTATATACTTTGTATTATTACAAAGAGTACTCCTACACTTAGTCAGAAAACCGCTTACTTCGCAAGAATTTATGATAACTTTAGGTTAGGAGAACACTGATGTCTATAAAGTATATGTACGAGAAATACACGCTCTACTCTGACTTCCAGCCCGCAAGAGAGAATTTTACATGCATTGTATACCTCCGCTCCCCTAAATATTCATATCATTAGATTGCACTTTATGAGTCTAACATTATTCGAGAGTTTTCTTTATATATTTTGTACATATCGCTCATTAATGAATTGATTTATTAATGCTCTAATTATATATATTTCACGTTTGGAGTTATCTCACTTTATCCATAGAAGAGATCTTATCTAAGGCTTGAGAGTATTATCAAATTGAGAGTATTCTAAACCCACACTATCAATATAAATATTATAGTGCATAATTTCGTTTGTCATACTATATTTTATATCAAAAGATATGTATTCATATATTATACTTTAAATTAATTCTTGAACTAGCACATATGTTATATTGATTTTCTCTCTATAGTTGCTTATATAACTTCACATTATACTAACTATTTTATATTTGTTAATGTTCGATCTCGACCGTTGTATGCTTTATATTTATATAAAACTTTCATTCCACTATTTTGTAAACATTTTCTAAAATAATTTTCTTTTCTCTCTATATTTGGGTATTGTTTACATAATTCTACTTAATATTTTCTAACATAAAGCTATTAAATTTTGTGATTCAAACTCTATTACGTAAGATAATGTCTATTTTGTTATTACTTTGAGGATGTTTAAGAGTTTAAATATTATATTAATTATATTAATTGATTTATCTGAATATTACTTCATGTATTCATCAGTATTAATCTATTAGTTCATTTAATATACCTCACATTCTACAATATGGAGGTTCCATCTCATTGAACTTTCTTTTCGATTCCTACGTCTGATTTTTCCACTCTCCATATAGAAGACTTGCAATGTTCATATTCTTAATATAATTTCGTATAACAACTGATTCTATATGTAACATACAGTCTCTACGTGATTAATTACCATAATATTATTATTATTACTTAGTTGTCATCCAGATATAAAATATAGATAAGCATGATATGTTCATGTATTCCCACTATGTTTATTGCATAAAGTACATTTAATATTAAGTCTTTATATTTAAGGAGATTCTACATTATTTATGTAGTATAAATTCAACTCACGGTATAACTATAAATCTGATTTGTATATTACATTACTTATCAATTATTGATCATAGAATACTCATTTCTTTGAGTGTAAGTCATAGTAACTATCTCTGTTGATATTCATGCAATGTGTTCCACAGATTCAATTTATTTGAGTCGTGAGATTTTCCACTCACACAGCGCTTGCACATCTGATTGAACCGTCAGACAAAGATTCGAGTACCACTGTGCAAATTCCGCATAAATGCAATATTTTTACCACTGTAATAATTGACTGTCCATATGCTATATATAAATCATTTCGACCAAATTTTTGAAATATATATAGCCTTGATGGCTCACTTCTTCTAATATTGTTTGTTTTGCATTAACAAATAAGCTCTATTTCAATTCTCGCTGTGATTAATTCCATCTATCAAAACCATCTGATATATCATCCAGCAATTAGTATGCACAATTCCGTTTTTGTTTGGCTTATATCTTCATGTTGTCTCATCTGTCAAGCTCGCCACCACTCGACAAAAAGCTTGCCGTCAGATCTTACTAATCAATGGATATTCTTCCTTTCTATCATTATCTTTTCTAGAAAATTCTTCGTTAGTTATAACCTGAATGGATGCTGTCATAATTAGCATCTATCAATTTTGTATATAACCATTTTTATGGCAACATTGTAAGTTATGTCTGACAAAACTTCAATCGTTGCCATAAAAAGTTAATTCACAGGGGTATATCAATTTTGAGCAGACTGGCAAATAAAAAGTTGTTAACTTCAATCCGTGATGGCAGGCTATTAATAATGCAACCGTGCCTATTGTTGATAACTAGCACTACTTCGGATATTGTAAAGAACATAAACTAAAGTTAAAAATGCTTATTTCACACACTGTTAACAAATATAGACACCAAGGAACTTCTCGATATTTAGCTTTTTAGCCTTTTCAAGATGATTATTGTCGTTTAGACCAACAAACACAAATTCCTACACGAGGTATTGTTAACCATATCTCCCAATAGTAAGAGTTATTCAAAGTGCCGCGTTTAAGTTTGTTGGGAGAGAGAGAGAGAGTGAAAGCTTTAACCAATAGTCGGGTCGTACATTAGCTATCAAGCCAGAGTCACATAAAATTTTGAACAAATAACACATTAGAGGCCTTTCTTCGACCATATATTTCTATTAATATTCGAGTGTTTATAATCTTAGCACATATATAAAAAATATTTATATATTCTTTTCAGCATAAATTAGTTCTAGATTATAAATTTTCGAAACTCACGCACTTCTTTGCTATATAAGCTGAGCTTGTAGGTCTTCACAATACTCAGAATTCCGTCACTTACTAATTTCCAATTATAAATATATATTTATACTATGCTTCTTTCACTGCTGAGAGCGAGTAAAACTTTTCTTTAAAATACAGAGGAACGTCACTAATAACGAGCTAATATATTATAATAAGACTATGTACACGAACTACCCTCCGTCAGAGTTAAAGTTACGATGCTAGATGAAAACTAAGAAAACTGTGAAATAAACCTCATAAAATATATATTTCAGATACATCGTTTTAGTCGTATCTTTAGTTTCTGTAAACTAAATTTTATTCTATATTATAACTAGCTTGCAAATTGATTTAATAAATTTTAAATAACATTTTTAGAATAAATCCTAAATAATAATAATAATAATGATTTGAAAACTGGCAGTAATTAATATATTTCAAATTACGACCAATAAATATAACTAAATTATCTATTATAATATCATACTTATATGTCAGTGCTCAACAGTAATATATATATTATATATTATATATGTATATATAATATATATATATACTATTATATATATTTAATACCTCACTTTTTGTAGCCTTACATTACTTGTTAAGGAGTATACTCATAAATATATTTATTTAAGTTTCGTAAGCCATTAAACCGTGTCTTGTTATGACCAGTTATTATATATTCAGGCCAGCCACATAGTCTAGATTAAGCAGTCATACTCGCACAAATAGTTTCTAAAGGTATACATAAAGTTCTACAACTAGAGAAATAGTGATTTATAAATAATCGCAAGGACTATTCCAGTCTGTGCGTTCTGCTTAGAGATAACATCGATAAATTGGCAGAGACTATCTAAACAATGAGTATTTCTGTTTTAGAAGAGTCTTCTGAATTCTTCATCTATATAACTTTCAGTTATTTGGCGCACACTCTGTTTTCGTATAAATACGATTATTAGTGGAATATTTACCTATTATAACTTTTCTTTTTTAAGCTATATCACTTAACTCTGAATATAATATATATATATATATATATATATAATATTATATATATATATATAGTAATAATATATATATATATTTTTTTCTACTGAAATAGTAACTATTAATATTATTTATATTAGTATACTTTTTATCATTATAACCATTGATTTTTAATTATCTGAGAAATAATAAATCTATCTATCTAAACACTAATATTTTTAGTTAATAATATTAATATTCTTTTGTGAAAGTAAATCTGGTCTGAGAAAAGTTTTTACTTACTACGCCTAAATTACCTAAATACACACTACAACTTATTATTTATAACTATTACAACTAATATATATATACATATATAATATATAATTTAAATACATTATCTATAACTTTCATACCTAGAAACTTATATATATTATATAATTAATATTACATATGACTATAACGTAAAAGAATAATAAGATAATATATTAATTTATACCAACAACTGAGTATTGTAACGAGGTATATTAAAATTAAAATATTTGAGAAATTAGTCTTAGTAATACTTATAAAATATTGCATAAAAATTCATGTATTAACAATAATCATTCGGATCAATTATTAAATATAATTTCAACTTGGCATCAGCTATCAGATGTAGCATAACTGTTATGCCACGAGTCGCTGTACATAGAGAGAGTACGATAAGCTATCATTCTAAGCAAATGAATATTATACCAGATAAGCGAACACTATACGACGTAAAAATATCTGTGCGATCTGGACTAAATTAGATAATTGGGCAACTCTCCGGAGTCTGAATCTATTAGAAAGCTAATTTTGATGAATTCTCTGAATTTCGCTTTTGGCGAAATAAATTTTTTGCTAATATATATTTCCCGGATTCCATCTCATTTAATCAAACCAATAATTGATTGAAAATAGAGACTTTATATATTATAATTCACTCAAATAACTACAAACCTTAGTAACTAATATTTCATTATTCATTAATAATATTGATGCCTCTTAATATTTGTTGAGTATTTTATTGAAGTACTGTAATAAAAGTATCAACATATTTGTATTAATATTATCTAATATGACATTTAAAACCATAAGAATATATACTTATTGATTATATATTATATTACTTAAATTACTTAAGCTCTAACGATAATAATTGATTGATGATAAAGATGGGGCTGCAAGCATCAATATGTGGATACTGGAAAAGTGGGTTGGCACAAGAATAGACAGCAAGGTAGAGCTAATCAACTTCTTGTATGCCAAGAGATAGTTTTTAGATGAAGAAATAAATGAGCGCAGGTAAGAAATAAGTGGTATATAGGGAAGGTGGGGTTTGCTCTTGCACTATTGTTAATTCACAGGATCACCATAATTTCCATCAGCGTTAAATAAAATTGCTCCACTATTACAAGCTTAGATAAGACAGATTTTCTTTCTCTTTAATTACTATTCATAGGTATTTCAAATCAAGAATGTATATCCTTCATGGTTATCGTTTATGACGCGTACCCTATAGCAAAACTGAAGAAATGTGCACTAGACGTTTCATATCCCTTGCAACGCTATTGTGCGGATCCTCACGTAAAACATCTTCATATTGTTTTTTTGCCTCGTCATACTTTCCAAGATAAAATTTTTATTTCTTTATTAATATTTAGATAATCTTTGGTAAATTAATATCATTTTTTAATTCTTTCGAAGTCATTGAATTTTTTTAAATGAATATCAAAAGACGCCAAATCAAAAAAATAACTAGTTAATTGATTAATAAAATACATTATTTTTTAACCAAATTTAATATTTATTTTTGAATAGCGTTAACAATCACTCTTAGGTTTTTTTTATGCAGATTGAGAATTGCAGAGAACTGCCGATAGATCAGAGTTATATACTATAAGCGAGAGGCACACACTTATCAAAACTATGATCGAGGATCAGGGGCAAGAGAGTATGGTTGTGCTACTTAAAAACACGGTGCAGTTTATTAGCTATTAATGGATTTATTATACTGTTTTAGGTAGTACTATAAGATGCACATATTTTTAATTAATAGTGAATTTTTATAAGTGTAAACTAAATTTAATATATTTTATTTCAAACTTACAACTTAAATTAATTATTCAAAAATATTTTTATTAAATATTAAATTACTGATGTCATTAAATTATAAGCTTTGAAGGAAATAAATACCAGGAATATAAGGAAATTAAAAATACAAGTATAAATTTACAATAATGCTAAATAGGCAATAATAGGAAACTTTAAAACAATAAAACAATGTTTCATGTCTGACAAGTTGATATAATATTATTCCTAAAAATAATAATAACTTAAATGAAATTATTACAAAGTTTATGTCACGAGTTGAAGAGTTATATGAACCTGAGATATTTATTAAATTAAAAAGTATGCTGAACATATAAATAACTTAGCAGATTAATTTAAAAAAATATAAAAGTAACACTACTAGAAAATTATTAGGAAACGATATTGCGAATATAATTAAATGTGTAAAATAATAAATAGTTCAGCTTGACATAAAGATAACTAAGGCTACCTATAAGAAAATGATGCCGTATACATGTTAGATACGTATGAAATAAGTATCTCACATATGCTCAGTAAAGAGGCTGGTTAGAATTGTATTGACAATATATTATTATAGATGTGTTGGGAGTAAGTAGAAATAAGCAAAGAGTCGTATAATAGTTTATATACTAAATAAACTTAAATGTTATTATATTATATAGTATGGTATGTATTTACCATGAGTTATAAGGACTCTTGGTTAGGACATTATAGATCACTAATATAATTAATACTATTTAATAAAATGATAGAATAGAAAGAAGGATAAATTAGAGTAGATATAAGGCATCACTTATAATTAACAAGCTATTGGCACGGTAATAATTTATGTTTAATATGTTTATGTGTGAATAGTATAGGAATATAGTGATGGTAAGCTCAATTGTTAGGTATTAGTTTATGAGTTAATATCTACAACTCAAATTATATAGAGAAAGATAGGTAGATAGCATTATTAATATGTTTTGGATATAGTGTGTTGTGAATATGTTAAGTTATAGTCCAAGCCGGGCATACAGGTTAGGTTTTGTGTTAGGGTAAAGATAACAAAAGATATTAAGTAACGATAAGGGTAGTATGCTAATGTGTGTGTATGTTCAATGATAGTAATGTTAAGGTCAGGTTATATGGTATTTGTTATAGAGCAATATACTACAAGTTTAATAATGAAGGTATAATTGGAAATGATTATAGTATACGTTTAATGTGTGTGTGATGAGAGTATGTTCAGTACCCTGGCTAAGTTTGGTTAAGGTACTAAGTTTGCAGAGTGAAATCAAGGAAGAATAGAATACGCAGAAAGATGAATTGATGGACAGGCTCAGAGCGCTCATAGAGAACAGTCCGCAGATAGTAGATGGAAACGAAATAGCACTATGGTGCATCATATTGCTAAAACGTAATGTAAGTCGCTTATACTAAATTTTATAATCCTTTATTGTAGAGCAGTGAGAAATTTGTATGCTGGCAAAATTGTACCATGTTTATTTAATTTGGTGTAAATACCACATTTGTGGGTTCGACCCTTTAAGAGTGTAAGAAGAGGGGTCTTTATCCAGTCTGTTAGCGTTTAAGAGAAATCACTTTCATCAATCTACTTGTTAGCTACATTCTGCTTGAGAGCCACGTCTTGTGAATTTGTCCTCAGTTTTATACTCAATTTTTTACTTTAAGATTATATAGGAATAATTTATATAGTTATTCCGTGTATATTTGAGTTTTTTCGTCACAACACTGACACACAACTCTAAGAAGATTTGACATATCACTCAAAATGTGGTAATTATGGTGTATTCTAATACATATAGAAATGATACGATCTCATTTTCATACTATGAATTTACTAATATGAATATACACATGATTCGGTCTGCTGATAATGACCGCACCCATGCCACTAACAATCGTCTTGTCCTTGACTCATTCGAATCCTCTATCTCCATTCGGGAAAGATTAAGAGATTACTCATTATACAATTCGTGCCTAAACTATGCAGTCTGAATTTTCATCTTGGTGTATGTATTATAAGATATAGCTATAAGAGTAAATTGAGATAAAGTACCTGCTCATTTTAATAATTGTTTTCGATCTTTTCTCGGTTTTTAATAATGAGTTATATGTGTATATGCTTGATATTTTGTTATACGAATTGTAACATTAGAAGATGTGTTTTAGAACTCTAGATATGTTGAGAGGAGTTAGTCTAGGAGTTCTGTCTGAAATCTAAGTTCCCTATTGATATGGTTGTTGCTTTAGTTTTGATTCTATTTTATCGTTAACTAATAGAAGATGTTTTGCACTTGTATTACAATTACGCTAAAAAATATAATCCATCAAGCGTACTATTACAGTACTAGTAGGATGCTAATTCTTTTCTGTATGCTGTCTGCTCGCTCATGGTTACGTTAAGATGTATGATAGCTGCTACCGTCTAATGAAGTTATTTTATGTGTGTGTCGTCTCAGTAAATATAGTATTTTATACGGGAATAAAGTCTTGGATAAATTAAGATTGAAGAAAAATGTAATCTGACTTATGTTTGGATATGATAGCTAATGTATAGAAAGAACATATGGAGGTGACGGTTGAGCAGCAGCGATGAAGTGGGGAGTTCAAGGTGTCATGAGAGTAGATAAAAGCAAAAATCGTACCACTAAAAGCTATTTTATACACATGTCACGATGAGTTGATTGCGATGTTAGTTGTTATTGACTATTATTGACACATAGAGCTTAGAGACTTATATATTATAATTGCTTATCACAGACGCTTCGCCACAATGTGTCAAGAGTCGAGAGTGTCAAATTTGGAAAGATATAACTAGATTGTTAGTATAACTTTTTACTAAAGTACTGAAGAGGACAAAAGGTTTGAAGAAACAATAGAAGAACTATTACTAAAGAGTGAGCAAGAAGAGATTAAAGAAAGTTTGCGAAGGCTCGCTGGTGCCAGATGGCACGAATTCGATTATTTTTATTTTAAGGAATTGATAAACCGATATAATATGCAACATTGAGGAACAAGATAAAAAGTGATGAAGTGAAGATCAATTCAAATAAATATAGGCTTACCTCTGAGATTCTAAGCAATGTTGTATAGCTATCATCTTATTCTGGGTTACCTTTTAGTTTTAATAACGATATTTAATGTATTAACAATACAATCGTTTCAAAATCGAATTGCAAGACACAACGATCACTATGAGATTTGTGTGAGTAGCATGTAATAGGTTGTGAGTTGAAAAGGTACAACACATTTAGAAAATCTTATCAGTAGATTAGTTGTAGAGAAATTGTATAAAGCGCATCTGAACCGAGCGTGGGTGATTAGATAATTGGCTGTTACCAGAGAATTTAGACCAAATTACAATAATACAAGAAACTGCGACATACAGTATTCGAGCTTCAGCGATCATCCCTCACAGAACTATTATATATATGAGCACATTCATTGTTGATACATTCTATGGTGATTTTCATTTAGAGATACTATACAATTCAGTGAGATGAGGTTTTTTAAATCAGATAAGAAATTTATATCTTTTTCCTTGACAGAGTCTATCTCCGTATACAGGAATATATGTGCTATGAGAAAGATTATAAGATGCATCTATTTTACTGAAGATGAATACTCGAAGAGCGCAATTGAAGGAGTATTGGTAAGACAAGCCAGAATAGATAGGATGTTATCGAGACGAAGTTGAAAAAATGCATCACAGCACAAGATCGTTCCAAGAAGTACACAGCAACTAACGGACGAACGAACGTTCTACAATGTTCGCAGTATCACATATTTTCCAAACTATAATTTACAGTCTTGGTCGAAAGATACCTATCAGCAGATTTTTACCGCAGTCAAACTGGCGGTTAGTAGTAGGAGAGAAGAGCTTTTCATCATTGATGATGACCTACATTTGCAATCAAATATCTGCGAGCTCTTGGCTCGTCTGCTCGGACGTTTAACGAGTAAGCATCCAGAAGAAATAGTGATATGGGGTCAGTTTTTCGAAGACGACTCCTCCACTGGTACAATTTAACTCGAATCAAGGTGGTTTCTATAATATCACATCGACAACTATGAGCTCAGTACTTTAAAACACCTTTGTATATTGTGAGACCTATAATATTCTTTTTGGTAACTCTGCCCACTCTCCACTGCGCCTCAGTCCGTATTATTAGTTATACATCGAGTTACAGCATGATTTTCGAAATATCACTTATATTACATTTTTTTCCATTTCTCTCTTGAGAAATCTCTTCATATTTGTTCTCCTTCGCACTCTTATATGTAAATACCCTTAATATGTATTATTATATACCTAATGGGTATTTTATTTATGAGGCCCTCAATACGGTATATTATTATATTTTGAGTATGAGTACTACACACTATCCTATCTTTATTATTTAGGCCTATAAATTTATATTACTCGATAGTATCAATCACTCCTATATATTCATTTGCCACTCACACTCCACCTGATTCTGTATACGCGGGTTATCTTACGCCCACGTGCTAGTATTACTGCCAAACGTTAGGTTACCGTAATGCCCCTCTATTATTTTATAATCAGAGTCGTTCATATCTTTCATGTAAGAGAGCGCACTATGACTGAATTTCCTCTGTTTTTTCTCACAGGAGAAAGACTTGATATTCAGACTATATATTCAGATACAGGTCTTTTAACAAAGAATCGAGTAACTATATACGACTGCCATTCTCAGGAGATTTTGCTGTATCTAGTTAGGACATATGATATCTTTTGTTCTACGTTAAAAATAATACATCATTCATTTACTTATTCTCGCGCTATCAAATCAAGCTACAACAGATATATTTATATGCATATACCACATTCTCGTGTTTGCCACATGCTAAATGGCGAGACACTACCTCATCTGATATATATTATTATTTAGTCTCATTATTTATTTGAGGTCTAATATATATATTGTAATACCGCAGGTTAAAATTATCTACTTTACGTCTACTGTCTCATGTGGGGCTGCCCTTATATTTATTTTGGACTGTTTAAACTCAATGATTATATGACCAAAATATCTATGAGATTAAATTATATTATAGTTCTTGAAGCCTATTTATAGCTCATAACTTATATATATAACTCATAACCTAAATATGGTATACATTTATTATATATGGATCACTACTAAAACGCTTAAATATTATTTTATTAACCCTAATCATCGTGTACCCTATAACCTACCGTATTAACTCTTTACGTTATCCTTATAACTGATAATACGTCATATATGGTACTGCTATCCTCAATGACTCGATCACTATTTTCGTGATACTGCACAGATACAACAGCGGTGGGAGGACGAAGTGATCGTTACGAGACGGGCGAGACAAACAGCGACGAGATGGAGCAGTGATAAAGGCTGAAAACAATTGGAGGAACGATAGCTCGTGTGAGGAGGGAGTTTGGAGAGGTATGCGAGGACAGGATACGGAGAACGAGACGAGGACGGGAATTGCAGGAGGTGGGCGGCAGTGGACAGAGATCTCGACAAGGCAACTACATTGGTAAGTAGGCATCAACTGAGTAGGTATCTAGGAGTAAACACAGGGTATAGTGTGTTGCAAGCAGTAAGAAAGGTGAGAGTCAGCAATGTGTGGTAGTTGAGCGAGGCTGAGCTCGAGGTGGTAAAAAGGAAAAAGGAGGCTATGTGAAATGGTTGGGAAGTAGGAGACGCATACTAGTTATGGGAGGAATAACTATGAAGGAACTATAGTCACGAGGCAAGCAAACGAGAGTAGCAGGATGTAGAGCGTGAGAAGAGCAAGAGCTAAAGGGAATGTGTACTACATATGTGTACGTGAGTAAACAGATCTCTGATCGGGAGTAAGAACTATCAGTTTGTTGGAGAGACAAGAATGTTATTATGAGGTCGAGAACAGGAAAATAAGGAGGGCGAGTTTTGTGAGGCAGAGCGGATTCACACAGAGCGCAGAGGGAGAAGTTGGATAGGAGGATTATTGAGATATGGTGCACGGCTAAGCACGTTGCGGGGATTAGTGTGTAGTGGATCTATTGTAAAAATAGAAGGGGCGTGGGCCTGTATGGGAGGTAAGAAGTGACAGAGTGTTCTATGGTAAGCGCGAGACTGTGTATGTTTGGACGGAGAGAGAGAGTGTGGGTCGGAGTAGATTTATCAGAATAGGATGTGAAGACATATTTAAGAAGTGCTATAAAGGAAAGAAAGGGACACGCTCCGAGGTTCTGGAGTGCAGTGATAGAATTTGTGAACATGATAGCACAAGCGACTAGGAGAGTAGGTAGAAGAAGTGGACTGATATTAAGGAGCTGGGCTCTATACGATATTCGATCATCAGTAGAAAAGTAGAGTTAGTGGATAGGTGTGCTGAGGTGTACCACACGATTGGGAGATGGTTATGTTTGGTTTCTCTTAAACGAAGTATTAGATGAGTGCCCCGGAGAGGGGTATAGGGAATCGGAGGGTGCAGAAGTGTATTCACGAGAGGTATAATGTGTCTGTTTGTCTAAGTATAGTAAGGTATGGGAGAAGACCTAAGCGAAAGAATACCTGAGATGAGAGAGTAAGAGTTTAACTGGAGGGAAGAAAAATGGGAGAATATACAACGCAGAGATTATATATGGGAGGAGGGAAGAGGCGGTTGGATCAGCTGATTTTAATTAAGAGGTAGTCGGTTGTGGTGGCAACCTTGTCTAATAGCTACGGAAGGTAGTATCGCGAGGTTTGTTTTTCTCTCACGATCTCAGAGCAGCTATATGAATATGATGTGATTAGCTACTAGGGTACACTTACTCGGTGAGAGGCTGTTTGAGAGAAAATGGGAAGTGAGGGGTGAAGTGTTTAGGAGTAAAGGGTAATAGGGCTTTTTATAGGAATACCGGATTAGATTATGTGATGTATAGAGTATATGCGATGGAGAGAGTAATTGATTGCGATGGAGGTAGTGGTATATGAGAGTGCAGGGGTGTCCTAACGTATCGAGCGTGAGCTATTTCTAATCTGTCTTATGCGAAGTGTCTGCAGACGGATCGTTGTCGCGCGACGGCGCGAGGGGGGTGGATTGATGAATGGGATTGATAGAAGGGAAGTGAACATAATACTGTGAGCGGATGATTCTGCCTAGTGGCGATTAACGCGGAAGTTCTGTCGTTCAGGGTATGGGAGTTTGAGAGACTGTGGAGGACCAATGCGGCTTAAAATCAGACTCACGCGCAAGCTTCTACGCCCTCAGTTTTAGACTCGCATCCGTGCAAACGCCAGCTGTAAGACGGCTCTCACACGCTACGGGTAGTATTGAAGAAGTAAAGTTTTTAGATCTTTAGGGATGCGCACTCTCGCGTAACGCGCACACGAAAGAGTAGATGAGATAGAGCATAGAATAGGCGAAGGAATGAGAGCTTTGGTACTGAGAGAATAATATCATATGAGAAAGGAGGGGAGGATACTAACACCAATGATGAAGTAAAGATGAAAGGATGCCTCGCATTAGAGAGAATACTAGATGTCTACCAGCGTATCTGACGGGTTGAACGTGGGGTTGAATGCCAGTCCAGGTGAGAAAAAGTTGGAAGGTATTTGAGCCATCGCGAGAGGCGGTATAAGAGCGGTATATATGGCTCGGCGTCAGTAGAGCGGAGAGGCGTATCCGGCGCAAGTCCGCCTGCGCGGCGGTTGGAGAGCATCGCTGAGTTCGAGGGTGTCTGAGTCATGGCGGACAGAGCGACGAAGGGAGAGAGAGGTTATGGTAGTGGCCATTTAGTCGACATTGAGAGGGCACAGAGTAGTAGTGTTTAAGAAGCAAGAGTTTGGCGAGAGAGGGCACTAGGAAGCGCCGCCGAGACGAGGCGAGACGCAAGACAGCAGGCATAGGCGAGTGCGCAATTCAAAGTATGATGCGGAGAGCGCGAGTATAGGGGAGCAGAGAGACGCGAGGCCGCGGTTGGCGCAGGGAGTGACGTGGAGGATGGAG
>JABUQX010102478.1:27500-32500 GCA_015478945.1 Trachelipus rathkii
TATTTCAACAAAAATGTAACTCGTGTGCCAGCTCAGTGCTCAGCACTTCCCTCCTTCTAGGAGAATATGGACATTTAAGTCAGGACTGACTTGAAGGGAGTCAAAAGAAGTGTTGAACTTTGATTCTGGGGATATCAGACCCTGTTGAAAGGAAGAGTTATAGTTATGCAGCAGGATATCTCTGTGCCTTAATATCATGTTGCCATATATTACATCGTTGTTGGGTTCTAAGTATTAAACGATTTTGTTTGTGCCAATTATCATACTATTCAAACACAATATAGACCATCATATCCATCATTTAGACCCTAACTGGTTTTAAATGAAGATCATATTACAAATCACAGATTGACATTGATTGTTCAATATTATTAACCTGAGCCTCAATTGGATTGCTCATCACTGTTGAGATCTACCTCATGGGCGGGCCGGAATGAGATACAGTGATAAGACACCTCAGTTTGGAATGGACTTGTTACAGTATGGTAGGCTCTAGTGTTGAATCTGTGATAACGAAAATAACTGGTGCATGTGTCAAATATGATATTGACATTATAACTTAGCTTCCAACAATCAATCGTTAACAACGTGAAGAATTAAACAATCATATAATCTCGAAAATAATAAGAAATAAGTCGCTGCTAAATTTAAATTTAAAAAAAAAAAACGCTGGTAGTAACAGAAGGAACGAAGCTACCCAAACGGGTGAAATTTTCAAACGAATTTTCCATCTTAGGCATAACGTTTCTGGCTCATTGAAATAGGCTTTGATTTTAGTCAGTATAAGAATGGTTTCAACGAAAAGACTGACTCAAAAAAGTCAAGCAAGTCACTCCAAGAACTCCGTGCAAGGAAAAAGGGGGAATGGCAAACTGCCCTCCTCAACAAACACAATCCCCAGGGAAGGGGAACGGCACTCTGCTTCCCCCTCCGACAATGAGTCACTTGAAATGACGCCGCGAAATTCCCGCTCAGAAACAAGGCCAAGGCTCCAAGAATATAAGTCCCCACTGAAGACTTATTGCCATTTAACTTCAAGTCAATTACCATCGATCAATTCTTATGATGTCATCAGTTGGCTTAGTGCTACGAATGCTATATTTAAACTCAATCACATCGATGATACACATGAACGTGTTCGTTTGTTAGCACCAATTTTGCCAACCTCTTTGGTCTCGAAAATCAAATTTCCACAAAGACGATGCTTATCAGATGCTTTTAGAAGATATCGAACAGATTTATCTTCCCGCCATTCGTCAACAAATTCGTGAAATTTTCAAGAAAGGAATGAGGCCTGACGAGCTCCCGAGTGAATATCTAAATCGTGTGAAAGATGTGCTTGGTTACAAAAATTTCGATGTTTTGGTGGACAATAACCCTAAATTTGCTATCGAGTTGTTCCTCGAAGAACTTCCCACAAAAGTCCAGATGAGCGTATATAGATTAGCGGAAGGAAATAACATCCATCGCATGGTCAGGGTCGCAGATGACTTGTTCAAAAACTTCATTCAAAAGGACAGAAAATACCAACAGACAAAGAACGACCAATATTGGGGGTCTGTTAATGACATGCGAGCCTATACAGACAGGCGTGAGGCAGACTCTGCGAACCAACAGAATCTTGCGCGTGGAAATAAGCGCAAACCTGACTCTGCTCGTAACGATAACAACAACATTTCACGCCAGCTGACGGAGCTCAGCAAAGCCGTGGCTGAGATGGCAGGCTCTATTCAACTGCTCATTCAAGGACAAAGCCACTCGGCTGAAGAAGGAAATACGAGACGGGGCCGAAGGCAACATAGAAATTCAAGGTCGGATAATAATGGATTTAATAACACCTTTACTAACGCTGCAAATGAGTTATGTTATTATCATTCTCGCTTCTTACATAGGGCATATCGATGTGAATCCAATGAATGTCCCCTCTATCCATTACGTTTTACCAATGGCGAAATGAACTCAGCAAAAAAACGCCATTCAAGCTTCGGAAAACTCCTAGAATGACTTTCAGCCACAACATCTAGCGACAGTCGTGAAAATATAGGTCAAAGTCGAAAGGTAACATTCCATCCAGAAGTCCAAGTGGCTAGAAAGATGAAACATAAGGGAATAAATGTGAACAAATGACAGGATTTGGGAGAAATGTCACAGAGACAAAGAAGCTTCAATAAAATATTACAATAATAATAATAATAATAATAATAATAATAATAATAATAATAATAATAATAATAATAATAATAATAATAATAATAATAATAATAATAATAATAATAATAATAATTAATAATAATAATAATAATAATAATAATAATAATAATAATAATAATATGAAATAATAATAATAATAATAATAATAATAATAATAATAATAATAATAATAATAACAATAATAATAATAATAATAATAATAATAATAACAACAATGACAATAATAATAATAATAATAATAATAATAATAATAATAATAATAATTAATAATAATAATAATAATAATTAATAATAATAATAATAATAATAATAATAATAATAATAATAATAATAATAATAATAATAATAATAATAATAATAATAATAATAATAATAATAATAATAATAATAATAATAATAATAATAATAATAATAATAATGATAAGAATAATAATAATAAGAATGATCAAGACATTGAAAATAACACCACTACAAATAGTAATGAAAAATCAAATACTACTATTAATAGAAATGGAATTAAAAATAATGAACATATAAATAAATTTTTGTAAATAGATAGTTGTTAAATAATTATATTGTGAATGATTTTCATGCTTATTCACAAGATAGAAATAAAGTTTTACCACCATAAATTAGTGGTAGTGTGTTGGATAAAAATATTCAAATTGATTAAAATGTTATATTAAATGATACTTATGTCAAAGAAAGGTTTGAAATTGATGGTTCAAAATGTATTGGTAATGTACAAAGTAAAAATTTTATTACAACTATAGACCCTTTGCGTGCCGGATATATCATTTTTAAATCAAATTCATTAAATGATGTATCTATCATGAACCATATAGTGGAAATTGAGAGCAATGAGATAAGTCACTTGTCAAGTCCAGCTGTCTTGAATATTGCAAACGAGCGATGTTGTAACATCGAAAAAGTTTCGGTTGATGCTGTGACACACGAGAAAGCTTGTGCGATTGAGAACTTGAAATTATATCAGGTTCATGACATATTAAATAAGGTAGACTATCCCGTCGATTGTGTTTCTGAGAAAAATATATTATTTGGGGACGCTCTTGCAAATAGCAAGCCCCCCATAGGTTATATGCTAGCGGCAAACAATTCTAAAATTGCCATATATGACATTAAAACTATTGCATTTGATCTTAATTTAGGTAGAAAATATATTGATAAATTTTATGTTGCAAATATTGAGACAAATATATTAGGTTTATCATTTTTAAAACATTTTGAACTGGGCATAGATTTTAAACGTGATTTATTGATTGATCCTGTTACAAATAAAACGATTAAATTGAGTAGGAATAAAAATTTTAATATTAAGTATGGGTATGAAAATTTTTTCTCTAATCTGTCTCTTTCAAATCCTGCCCCTCTCACTTCTGTGCATGTTCCTTGGAGTTCTTTATTCTTTAAAGAGGTATTATTGAAATATAAGGAATTGTTTTTGAACCCATATTTAACTGAAAATAATCATATTAAATTAAAACAAATTGAAACTTGGGATAGAATTTTTGAAAAATATAAAAATAAAAACAGCAGTTTGATCACAGCATTAATAGATAAGAGGGGTAAGGTAACTACTGACGAAGAAACCGCCTTTATACCTGAAATTTTTTGATCGAACTAGCCAATACCTCTCCATATCATGTGAATATCAAAGGACCACCCATAGCCCTGACGCCACGACGAATTCCTCATAAGTTACATGCTCAAACTCGTGTGGAATTTAATAATCTGCTGGCCACAGGTGTTTTGAGAAGAACAAATTCCCCATGGGCCTTTCATATGTCTGTTTTAGAGAAGAGTAACAACAGAGTGAGAGTCATATCAGATTTTAGAGAGTTAAACAAAAGAGCAGAGATAGAAACCTATGGTCTGACCCTGCTACAGGATGCCATGTTTACATTAAAAGGAAGCAAATGGTTTTCACGTTTGGATTTGACACAAGCCTACTACGCGATCTCATTATCTACAGAAAGTGAAAAATAATTTACTAGAACTTCTAATCTGGGAAACTATAGCTATAAATGTTTGCCCATGGGTTTTGTGTCATCACCAATTGTGTTCCAAAAGTTTATCGATATTGTCACCCAGGACCTTAAAAACACATGCGTCTACATGGATGATGTCTTAATTCACACACAAACAGAAGAGGAACACAAAATCATCCTTGAACAGGTATTAAAACGACTACAATATTTAAATATCAGTATCAACCCCAGCTAAATGCCAAATAGGAGCAAAGGAAATAGATTACCTGAGATATACGATCAATGAGAAAGGGATAACACCAAACTATGAGAAAGTGAAAGAAATAATAGACATCCCAAAACCGAAAACCATTAGAGACTTAAGAGGTTTTCTCGGTAAAATTGGCTTCTACCGCTCATCCATAGCCTGTTTTTCAGATGTTATAGCGCACTCAATATCTTCCTGAGGGGAAAACCTTATGCAAGAAGACGGATCCAATGGCATCCAACCGAAGATAAAGCTTTTGAGGATGCTAAAAATGCAATAAAACATACAACAACCCTTGCTTACCCAAGCGCTTCAAGCCCTTTCAAAATTATCATATACGCGACTGATTTGGCTGCCGCAGCAGTTATAATGACCAATGACACCGAGGACCGACCGATCTCCTTCTACAGTACGATATTAGCGCCTGTTGAAAGAAAATATGATCAAGCTAACAAACTACTAGTCTGTTTAACCAAAATATTAAATAAATATGGATATTTACTCGCTGGTAGGTAACTAACAATTCATACCTA
>JABUQX010102478.1:37500-49058 GCA_015478945.1 Trachelipus rathkii
TCCTTCATAATAACTTGTGTTTATTGCTCTAACCAAACCTAACCTGCCTTAACATACTATCTTAATATCTTTTGTATCTTACCCTAACCAAACCTAACCTGTAGCCCGGCTGGACATACTAACATATCACACACATATACAAACATATATAGCTTCTACCTATCTTTCCTAATAATTTGTGTAGTTTACCATAACTAAACCTAACATGGCTTACCACACTATCCTAACATTCACACAAACACATACACAATTATACACGCATAGCTTGTTAATTATAGTGATCCTTTACTTACCTATTTATCCTTCTTTCTATCTATCTTTATTAGTACATATTTTAGCTTATCCTAACCAAGCCTAACCTGGCAAAACATACCAACTAAATACATATAGTTTGTAAACTATTTCGACTCTTTGCTTATTTCTCTCTCCCAACACATCTAACATAACTTCATCAATTCTAACCCAGCCTTACTGTGCATATGACTGATTCTGTTCTAACATGTACAGGCCATCATTTCTATTGGTAGCCAGTTTTCTTTTGCAAGCTGAAACATTTATATTTTTACACATTTAATATTCGCATATCGTTTCCTAAATTTTCAGTGTTAACTTTTATATTTTTTTAATTAATCTGCAGTATTTATTTTTCAGCATATTTTAATATTAATATCTCGGTTTCTAAACTTTCAACGCTAACTTTTATATTTTCATTTAAGTTATTATTATTTTAGGTTTATTTTGTATTTACTGTTTTGATTGGTAAGTTTTATTTTGTTTTAAGTTTTCTATATTTTATAGGCTTTATTTTAACATTTATATTTTGTTTTTTAATTTCATCTATTTTAAAAGTTTATTTCCTTGAAAGCTTATTAATTTAAAAAAATGTATTTATTTAAAAAATTTTTTTTACTTAAAATAAAAATTTAAATGTTTACACTAAAAAATTTCCACTATTTAATTAAAATATGTGCTCTATTGACCCTAAAACAGTAAAGCATGAAAGCAAAACCGACACCCAAGAGCAAACCCTACCCTTCCCCTGCCTGATCTATTGTCTTTGCTCTTTGTAATATTTGAACACGCATTTTGCATAAACCTGATACAAAATAGGTTCTTTGTATGAATATCATAGTAAAATTGAAAAGTTTAGTCAAAAATGTTTTTTTTTATTAGAATTAATCAATTAATATTAAGTAAATTAATCAATAAATCAATAAATAAAAACTACAACCCAACCGCAAAACTGTAAAACGTTTCCTAATTGTTATTCATTGATCAAGGGATTAAAGTCATATTTAAACTTCAGTTTTGTATAAGATAAAATAACATAAAATAAGTTTTTTATTTAAAATATCATAGTAAAAAGGAAAAGCAAAGTTTATTAGATGTATGTGTTGTTATTTACCCTAAAGAAAGTAAATCAATAAATCAATAAAGCAAACCCCACCCATTCTCACTTCTCTGCTCATATGCAATGAACTATTGATCAAGGCAGTGTTTCTCAACCTTTTCATATTTGTGCCCCACTTTCATAATGCAGATTTATGTTTGCGCCCCCCTTCCAATTATTCGTATATATATATATATATATATATATATTATATTATATCTATATATATATATATATATATATTATATTATATATATTATATATATATATATAAAATATATATCTATATATATATATATATATATGAAAAAGTTTCGCAAGAAATGAGAGATTCAATACTCTTCTAAAACAAATCGAGATTGCCAATTCGGAGATTTGCCAGACGTCACGAACTGAATTTGCAACTTTTAATCATTCTAGGAGCTTTATCGTACCTTTTTGAACTATGTGCGTTATCCTAATCTGGAATGCTGGCCATATATATTATATTATTATATATATAATAAAATATTATATTTTCCAAATTTATTTTAATATAATATATTAAATAAAAATAAAATTATATGATATATACTATTATATATATATATATATTATATATATATAATATCTATATATATATATATATATATATATATATAATTTATTGGTATGTTGAAAATTATCCCGCCAGTTTTCCAATTAATTATGTTATATAATTTTGATTTATTCAAAATTGTTATTTAAAATTGACTGTTTTATTAATACTATATGATATATATTATTATACTATATATATATATATATAATATATATATAAGATCTATATATATATATAATATATATAATAATATAACATATATAATATATTATATTCAGAGGAAAGGCTCCCCTCCTATGAGAGAATCTTAATACTTTTCTAAAACAAAATCGAGAGTTTTGCCAATTCGAGATTTGCCCAGACGCACTGACTGAATTGCAAATTTTAATCAATCTTAGTGTAGCTATCGTACCTTTTGAACATGTGCGTTATCTAATCTGGATGCTGGCCATATATATACTATATATAATTATAATATATATTATATATATATTATAGTAATATATATAATTATATATCATATATATATATATATATATATATATATATATTATAGTATATATAATATATATATATATATTATATATTTATGGGTATTTGAAAAATTTGTGCATTTTCCATTATATTATTTATAATTTAGCTTAAAAAAAATGTTATTTAAAATTAAAAATCAACTTGCAAGCGTTAAAAATTGAAAAAATGATGCTAAAAAGAATACGACTTAAAATCCTTGGCTTAATGGACTGTTGTCGTATTGATATACAGTTTTCAGTGGCAGTGGCCATAAGGACTCTCATGTTATTATAAAAATTAGCAAACAGCTTGTTATAAAAAAGAATAATTTTTTAGTGTAGTGAAGAAGCATGGATAAATATTTAATTGGACGTAAGCGGGAATCTGACTATTGTGAAGCCTCAACCTCAGCAATAGCAAAGAAGTGCGTAGTTTCAAAATTGAAATCTAGAAAATATGCTGAAGAATATATAAATTTTGGATTTATAAACACCGAAATAAATGGCGAAGAAAGGCCTCTGTGTGTTATTTGTTCAAAAATTTTGGCGGCTGATAGCATGAAGCCAAACAAACTTAAACGGCATTTGGAAACACTTCATAGGGAGTATGTTAACAAACCTCGTGAATTTTTTATTGTTAAACAAAAATCTTTTGAAAAGTGAAAATCTAATATTCAAAATTCTTTTCTCTGTAAATGAAAAAGCTTTACTAGTTTCTTACAAAGTTGCATATAAAATAGCAAGGTGCAAAAAACCTCACACCATTGGAGAACAACTTATTCTTCCAGCTGCAATTGAAATTGTGGAAACTATGTTTGGAGATAATTTTGCAAAAAAACTACGTTGCATACCGTTATCAAATGATACTGTTGGTCGTCGAATTAACGATATGTCTGAAGATATGGAGCAACAACTTTTGTCGAAGCTTTACGGCAAACTTTTTTCAATTCAGCTTGACGAGGCAACAGATAGCAACAAGGATTGTCATCTAATTGCTTATGTTCGATTTTGTGATGGATTATCAGCAGTTGAAGAGCTATTGTTTTGCAAACCAATAGGAAGAAGAGCCACAGCAATTGAATTGTTCAAAATGTTGGACGATTATATATGCAAGGCAAGCATACAGTGGAAAAATTGTATCGGAATTTGCACAGATGGTACTCGATCAATGTCTGGACGGTTCAACAGTGTGCAAGCGCTTGTGAGGGAAAAATCTCCGCAATGTATCTGGACACATTGCATGATTCACAGGGAAGCTCTTGCTTCAAAAGAAATGAGTCTTGATTTAAATATTGTATTAACAACAGTTGTAACCGTGGTGAACTACATAAAAATGAGACCCTTAAAATCAAGACTGTTTACTGTACTTTGCAAAGACATGGGAGCTGAACATTCAGCTTTGCTATTTTACTGTGACACAAGATGGTTATCACGGGGCAGTTGTCTAAGACGTGTTTACGAATTAAGAGATGAACTTGCAGTCTTCTTGGAAGAGGAAAATCGCGAGGAATCGAAGAAGTTTCGAGACACCTTATTTGTGATGGAATTAAGCTACTTGGTGGACATATTCGATAAACTAAATATATTAAACCTTAAACTCCAAGGAACAAATACACATATCTTACAGATAAGTGACACAATTAATGGCTTTTTAGAAAATTAGAATTATGGAACACCAAAATAAAGGAAGAAAATTAGCAATGTTAATATGGATGAATTTGTTAAAACATACACGGCGAAGAGCAACAATCAATATAATTATTAGCACTCTTGAAAATCATTTAACAATGGCTGAGTAAGAATTTTAGAATGATGTATTTTGTAATGATGAAAACAATATTAAGCAAAATATTGTGGGTTAAGAAACCGTTTTGAAAACGTTCCTGAAGGTCTTTCTATGAAAGAAGAAGAACAATTTATAGACCACGTCGAGCGGCGAAATCAAAACAGAATTTGCTTCTAAATCACTATTTGAATTTTGGGCCGGTTTTCACGATAAATTCTCTGCACTCAAGTCAGGAGCTTTTCGCATACTTTTGGCTTTACCAACATCTTATCTTTGCGAAATAGGATTTTCTGCAGTGGCTGTCTTAAAACAAAATATAGATCTCAGCTAAATATAGAAAGAGAACAAAGGGTATCGATTTCTAATATATCTCCATCAATGATAAGCTTTGCTCTGCAAGACAGGCTCAAGGAAGTCATTAATTTTGAATTACATTTAACATGTAAGCTGTAAGGTAAATGTTTAATTTTAAAAGTAATTATTTTTATTATTTACATTTTTTATTTTCTTTCAAAATATATTTTGTTTTTTTCTTATGCCTAATTTTCATTAACCATGCAATAATTTAATCATGATTCTGTAATCATTATAATAAGGATTTTTAAAATTATAACCCGATTTATTTTACATTTTTTATTTTGCCATTAAAATTAAGTTATTGTTTTTTTTATTCATTTCAAGGCTATAAGTAATTAAAGATAGTAGCTTCATCATTTGCATGTAAATGAAAACCAATTTATGATGATCTCCGCCCCCACCCCTGTGGGTCGCGCCCACAGGTTGAGAACGCACTGGATCAGGATTAAAAAATCAATATGGATATCAACTTACTAGCCAGCATAAACTCTACAGTTGTTCAATCACACCTTTCTATTATCTCTTTCTAATCTATGCTATAGTGCTCCCTCTCTAACTTAGCCAACTACTCTATCCTAACGATAGAATATATTTGCTTACACCTTTAAACAACTGTCAACATAGTATTTATGTTAACATTACTTTACATTACGGAAAACAAAATCTGTAGTAAAATATATATTAAATATCACATAATTAAAAGAAATATATATTATTAGTTATTATTATTATTATTATTATTATTATTATTATTATTATTATTATTATTATTATTATTATTCTTATTTTATTATTATTTTATTATTATTATTAAGTTATTTATTATTATTATTATTATTATTATTATTATGTATTATTATTATTATTATTATTATTATTATTATTATTATTATTATTCTTATTATTATTATTACTATTTTTATTATTAATTATTATTATTATTATTACTTATTATTACTATTTTTATTATTATTATTATTATTATTATTATTAATTAATTATTATTATTATGATTCTTATTACTATTATTATTATTATTATTATTAATTATTATTATTATTATTATTATTATATAATTATATTATTATTATTTTATTATTAATAATTATTATTTAATTATTATTATTATTAATTATTATTATTATTCATATTATTATGTATATTATTATTATTATTTATTATTATTATTATTATTATTAATTTAAATTATTAATTATTATTAATTATTATTATTTTATTATTATTATTATTTTATTATTATTATTAATTATTATATTATTATTATTATTATATTATTATTCATTATTATTATTATTATTATTATTATATTATTATATTATTATTTATTATTATTTATTATTATTATTATTTTATTAATTATTATTATAATTATTATTATTATTATATACCTTATTATTATTAATTATTATTATTACATTAATTTTATTATTATTATTATTATTAATTATTATTATTATTATTATTATTATTTATTATTATATTATTATTATATTATATTTATTAACAATTATTATATTAAATATGTATTATTAATTTTGTTACTAAATTATTGTTGCAATTTTTTTTTGTTATATTATTATTATTATTATGATTAATTATAATTATTATTATTATTATTATTATTGGATTTATTATATTATTATTTATTTATATTATTATATTATTAAAGCAATATTTTATTTACGTATTCCCGCACAATAAAGAGGTGTGGAACACTTCGAATGTTAGACTTAATAAATAATAAACCGTCATATACGCCACCATAAAGCATTGGCACTAATCATAGTAATTTTTCATGAAATACCAAAAACAATTGAAAGCTTAAAAACCCAAATAGTCGGTGATACAGATATATATTAAATATATAATATATATATATATATATATAATATATCGTATATATTATATATCTTATTATTTATATATATATATATATATATATATATATATATATATATATATATATATATATATATATATATATATTTTTTTAAAAATATATATATTATATAGTATATACATATATATAGTCATATATACTATATAAATATATATATATAGTCATATATATATATATATATATAAATTGTAATTAAAATACGTCAGTGCTCAGACATTTGCTAAATATATATGTGGGTAAATTTAAGTTTCGTAGTCCATCAACATGTCTTGTGACAAGTTTTATAGAACTAGTTAAAGCTTACCTATTTTTTCAATTTCATGAATGTGTTTTTAACGACAAGTTTTTGGAAAATACACAGGGATATAAAATTATTGTCTTTTGAAGCTACAACTTCAATAAATTCATTTGCCGTTTTCTAAACGTTATGGATTAACATTTATACTTTCTTTTTTAAACTATATCATTTACATCTGATATATTTTCTTTTTAAATTGTAACTTTAATATTTTTGTTATTTTACTTTAACGTTAACGAAATATTTTTTAAAGTTTTATATTTTTAATAAAAGTTTAAAGCTTTAAAAACTTTTACATAACTTTAAATAAAACTATCAAAATATTAAAATTATAATTTAAAAAGAAATATATTTATTATTAATATTACAGCTTACGAAAGAAAATAGAAATATTAATCCACAACGTTTTGAAAACGGGATATAAATTAATTATAGTTGTAGCTTGTCACAAAAATTGCTAAATTTTCAAGCAAGTTCCATCGGACATATTTATATTCACATTCGCATTTATCCGTGTGCGAATGCGAATAATTTTTCAAAGTTCCGAATGCAAATGCAAAATACTTATTATTAATATTCGCCACAACAAATGTGAATTCGAATGTTGGAAATATGCAAATATTCGGTCCATCTCCAATTTAAACACAATGTGATGAGACTTTAATTCTCACAAACAAACCTAGGACTATTTCTATCTTATATGTGCCCTATTTGTTGATATTTTGAGCTGTAATAAAATATACATTTTATTTCATACATTAAACATAAGGAAATCTTGTTATATATCTAATCTAGCTCTACTCTAAATTTGATAAATGTTTTGCTCTGGTAAGACCTATTATTTACCAGAGATTAGGAAAACTAGATATTAAACCACATTTAACAATAAGATTAAAATATTTCCTATTTCTATAGTGAAAGAAGTATTTTTAAATCTGGTAACCAAATTCTCTTGTTCCTGGAGCTGCCGTTGTTGCTGGCGCAGCCTTTTCCCTCAAGCTTCTTGTGACCATAATTGTTTTTTTCCTGCCCGCGATATATTTTCTTTATATTACTTTAATGTAAATAAAATATTTTTATAGTATTATTAAAAAAAAACAATTGAATTTTTTTTTTTTTTGAAGTTGAAAATTTTTTCTCACTTTTTTTTTTGGAGGGAATGCTCCAAAACAATATTTGCGCTTAACATAGCATCAAGTTTTGCACTTAAAACCCATATATATATATATATATATATATATATATAGTATATATATATATATATATATATAATTATATATATATAAATTATATAATATATAATATATATATATATATATCTATATATTTATATATTATATATATATAATAATATATATATATATATATATATATTATAGTATTATATATTATATATATGTATAGTGATATATTATATATATATATATATATATATATATATATATATATAATAGATTATATATATATATTTAATAATATTATATATATATATATATGATAGTATATATATATATATAAGTATATATATTAATATATATTATATATATTATATATATATGAATATAATATTATATATATTATATGATTAAGTATATATATATATTATATATATATATATGGGAAGAAAAACAGAAGAGGAGCAACAAGGAATGAGGAGAAGCAGCGGAGGTCTGAAGAAATTGATTATTAACACCTGGTTGGAAAAAATGTATTGCTGGGAGAAGATATTGTAAAGAGGAAAGAGGTTTTGCAGTTTTAAAAAGTACATTTGAAGGCAGTTTAAAATTTAATAACAATATTTTTGTATTTGGAATTTATTTTCAATGATTAAATATTAAATCCTTTTTTTACAATAATAATTAAGAGTTCTGACAAAATTTTAAATCAACTGGTGCGAAGCAACAAAATGGCTCAACTAAAAACTTAAGAAATTAATTTCAAAATATTTTTAATAACTACTACAAAAGTACATCATCTACCTTCAAATGTAATTTATAGAAGAACTGAAACTTTGGATGACACACGTATTGTCGCCATGTGCCCATTTGAAGAGCGGTCTCTAATAAATCAGGCTGACTGAGGCTGGGGAATTCCCTTCAGCTGTTTCAATTTATCTTCCCATGAAGAACGTTATTATATATATGCGTTCAGATATAAAATAGTGTATATATAAGAGTATATAGAGATAGGAGTGATAATGATAATAATAATCGCATAGGATAGTGAAATTGCGATGTTTAGTGTAATGCTAATATCAGGCAATAATGGGTAATGAGCATTGGTTAATGTACAATAATCAGAGTAAGAATGATATGATAGTGGTCAGTGATGTAATGAGTAGTAGATAATGATGATGATATTATGATTGTGTGAGACACGATATATGGTAATATGATAATAATAATGATAGTGTGTGATAATAACAATGAGTGATAATAATAAGTGACATTAATAATGATAGATGAGAGAGAGAGAGAGTATTGTGTCTTTTTTTAACCTTTTTTTGTTTTTTTAAATATTTCATATTTATTTATATAAAAAAGCCCGATAGGCTCAGTTGTCAGCCCCCTCCGGCCAACAAAGCGTGAGTCCAGTTCGCAACTGGTCGGGTGGCAGCAGAAATGTGGAGCACTCTCATTGGGTCTTGGCTTCGTCCTGCCTCGCGACGTTAAACGAGTACACCAGTAGTAGGAGAGGAGTTCGGACCCCGCTGGTCAAAATGACCAACGGTGTTTTTAGTTTTTCTTGACCTTTTTTTGAGCCCCAATTTTTACCTGCCCTTGACCCTGTTGGACCTTTACGAGTTTTGTGGGCCTTGACCTTTTTTTCGATCAACCCTTTGATCTTCCATGGGTCATTTTGTGCCCACGGTATTTTTTGGCACCCCTATTTTTTTGGCAGCCCTAATTTTTTCGGCAACGATTTTTTTGGCCAAAACCCCTTCGAAAGAAGGGTTGCGCCAAAGTTTGCGTAAGGCAGCGCGCCCGCCGATCCGCCCCCGTGTACGTAATTGCCCCCCTATTTTACGGCCCCCTAATTTTTTCGACCATGGGTCAAGTTTTGCCCACGGTAATTTTTGATCTTCATTTAGGGCTTAGCCTCTTTTGATGTCTTAACCTTTTAAAGCCTTCCCATTTGCTGCCAAAGTTTGACAGAGTACCATGGGTCATATTTTGAACCCAGCTCTCTAATATTTTTTGTCTTCATGGTCAATTTTGACGCACACGGTAATTCTTCGTCCTTCCTTTGGGGGCTTTAGCCCTTTTTTTGAATGTCTTAACTCTGTTTGACCATGATTATTTTAGTCCAAGACCTATGCCAGTAGGTTACGCATGGGTCAATTTTTGACGCGCACGCGTAATTTTTTACCCACTCTGTGGCCCACCCTCCATATATACTACCTACTGAACACCCTAACACACACACACACACACAGGTCACACCACACACACCACACACACACACACAACACACACACACACACACAGCTTACACACGCAGATTTACTTATGACAGAGAGAGCACTTGACACTTTACACTCACCCATAGATACTCGCACTTACATTTACTCTTATTGCACACCTACAAACACGACCAACCCTTTGGTCGTCCATGGGTCAATTTGACCCACGGTAATTTTGTGTCCTTCCTTTAGGGACTTAGCCCTTTTTTGATTCTTAACCCTTTTTTTGACCATGATATTTCGGCCTTGACCTTGCATAAATAATGGGTCAATTTGACCACGCTAAATTGAATGGCTTTATGGCTCCCAATCACGCGTAAGGAGCTATCTAGTGATGTTCATTAGTGTTCTAGGAGTATAGATGAGTGCCAGGTGAGTGCCAGGCGAGCTGCCAAGTGATGCCATGAGTTGCCAACGAGTGCAAGTGGTGCCAATGAGTGCGCCACATAGTGCCACACTGAGTGCCAACATAGTGCAAACTGAGTGCCTTTTTTCAAGCCTTTTTCTAGCCTCCTGAGCCTAGATAGCCCTAATATGGTATCTACCCCTAGGTTATAGAGGTATGAGTGAAGTCGAATGGTGTTATTATTAGAACAAGTTGCTAGAAATGGCTTCCTACTATGAGTTGTAATTTTTTCTAACATTATACACGACTGAATATATACTAATAGAGCTACACAATTTGAGACATGGGCCCGCAAACGTTTCAGAAGTCCCCGTCCGCAGGTTTCAGCCCCTCCGCTGAAACGGCGCCGCCGGCCGTGCGCCCAGGCAGGCGGCAATATTACACGGCCGCGCCGCGTAGGCGCCCGCAGGCGCGAATATTTCCGCGTAACCACACCCGGCCGCGTGCGCCGCAAGGCGCCATATCCCCGCGCGTAACCGCGCCGCAATGCGCCCGCAACGGCGTCCATATCCCCCGCGTAGCCCGCCGCCGCGTGGCGTCCGCAGACGCAATATTAACGCGCGCGACGAAAAATATGATATCAATGTAAACTATTCAACGAAATTTCTTTTTCAAATATACTATGAGGCATATGTGTTTTTTACTACAATTGTACGAAATTTTATTAAAAACATATACTTTAACGACCTTAAAGCAGTAAATCAGTAAAATAATAGAGGTGTTATTACCTAACACCTATTGGCAGACAAAGAAATAAAAAATGATTTAATTGACAAAATAGATATTTTGCATGCTTAAGCTTTTGCTGCCTTACTGCTTTAACTCTGCTGGCTTTACTGCTTTGA
>JABUQX010102479.1:0-22500 GCA_015478945.1 Trachelipus rathkii
TATATTCGTATTATTAAGTAGGTATATAACAATATCCCGGTTTTCTTTGCCGAGCTCTATGTTAAAAAATTAAAGAAATAGGTCGTTAAACGATTTTTTATGTTTACAATGTAAAATATTTTTACCTTATTTTTAATATAAAAAAATAAATAAAAATGCTAAAAGATGCTAATTTTGCAAGTTTTGGCTTTTCTGCTCGGACCTAATCTCAACCAATTTGACCTAATCTTACGCTCTAACCCAATGCCACTAAACTAGACAACAAACTTCCAACATAAAAACAGTGCGATGAATAAAGAGAAAAAAGAAAAAAAACACGCTAAGGTAACACTTTGTTTTAAAAATTAAATCCTAGCATATTCAAAAAAGAATTATTTTTATTGTAACATGGAAGAATTCCAAAAAAAAAAAGAAAAAAAAGTAAAAAGAATAAATTTTTATATTATTCTTTCAAATTAAAAAAATTGTCTTTTTTATAACTTTGTTTTTAAAAAAATATGATTAAAAACTACATAAATCAAAATTATTTATGATAGAAAAGTTTTTATCAAATATAGTACCATTAGTATATAGATATATATATAAATAGGTATATATTAATATATATTGAGTATATATATATATTATAAAGTAATATATTAATTATATATATATATATGTAGTATATAGTATATATAGAGTAGTATATATATATAATATAATTGTGTGTGTGTTGTGTGTGTGGTGGTGTGTGTGTGTGTTTTGTTGTTATGTGAGTGTATGTGTATTTGAGTGGTGGTCGAAAAGAGAGATGCTTCTTAGCGTGGTGAAGATCGCACATGGTCTTCGGTTCAGGTTCAACACCTCGTGTATATCTTCATGGAACTAACTTAGCAGACCGTACTTCAAGATCACTGTCCCTTAGAAGTATATACTAACACACACACACAGGCCGCCTCTAGAAGAGCCACAAATCATATCTCAAAACTACTACAGCTACAAGAAGAAGGAATACATTGCTGGAATCCTGGCAATATTTACCGAGGACTGTAAAAAAAAAAAAAAAAATCTATCTCGAACACTACAAAAGCTACAGGAAAATAAATACATTTTTTGGAATCTTGGTAAAATTTTGGTTCGAAAATGTAAAAAAAGAAAAAGAACTATTAATTTATTAAAAAATCTGGTATTTTTTTTTGGGGGGTGCTGGACATAGTATATATATATATATTTATTTTGTATAGAGTTACAAGGCATTTAGGGGGCTCGAGCCGACGGGGAACACAGGGGGGGACGTTTTTCCATACCCCGTAGGGGGGGCGAGGAACCCCCGCGACACCCAAATACCAAAGAGCGGGGGTTCCGGAGACCGCTCCCGGAGGGGGGGAATTAGTCCTACCTCCGTATAGTTCCCGGAAGGCCGGAGAGCCGATCCTGCATCGTGCGGTATACCCTGGGGTATTCTTAGTTAAAAAAAAAGCAAATTTAACTAGAAAGTCTATTTAATTTAACGAGTAACATAAGGGCTCTAAATAGGCCCTCTAATCATATTACTATCATTATTACAATATTTTTTTTATTTTTTTATTTTTTTTACATTTCCTATCCAAAATTTTACGAGGATTCACAAAATGTATTCTTTTCGCTGTAGCTATTGGTGTTTTTTGAGATATTAACTTTTTCTTTAGTTTTTTTATTATTTTTTCGCCTAAATTGGACCGCATTCCAGCAACGTATTCCTTTTCCTGGTAGCTGTTTGTAGTTTTTAGATATGCGATTGTGGCTCTTAGAGGCTGACCAACAGCACAAATACCAGTATATATATATAGTATATTATATATATTATATATATATATATATATATATAGTATGATATAATTATATATTATTATATATATATATATTTATATAATATATATATATTATATATATTATATATATATATTCTGCATATTCATACTATTTTCATGATCCCGCAAGCGAGTTTTGCTAAAAGGTAATTAATACTTAGGTATCTTCTCTAAGATTTGGAACTAGGGACTCACCCGGACCCTGATGCACTATTATAATACATATATATATTATATAATTATATATATTATATTAATAGAATTTATTATATATTATATATATAGTAATAATATATATATATATATATATATTTATATGTAAGTATATATTATATATATATATATATATATATAATATAATATATATATATAATATATATATATGAATCAGGGTTGGTGTTCAGGTAACAAGTACTGTAACTGTGTACTTCTACTTAAGTACAGTTTTTATGGAGTACTTGTACTTGTACTTGTACTTGCAGTTTTAAAAACCAAACTGTACTGGTACTTGTACTTGTACTTGAGCTTTTTGTACTTGGTACTTGTGCAAAGTACTTGCAGTACTTTTGGCATTTTTAACTTGCCATTATTTTTTTCTTTTTTATCATTTCCTTCGTTTTGATTTTATTTGATTGTTTTGTAAATTTTATTTGCTTTCTAAATTTGCATTTATGCATGTAAGGTTCAGATATTATTTATAGTATATATATAAATAATATATAGTATATATATTATATATTATATATATATATATATAATATATATAGGTATAGTGTATATATATATGAAGCTATATATTATAATGATATATATTATATGTAATATATATATATATATTAATTATATAGTATTTTCTATTATATTGAGTGTATATTGTAAATAATTTAAAACTATAACGCACAACCATAGATCAACTAAATATAGTATATATAGTATACTATTTATTATATATAATATATATATTATATATTTTGTATTATATCTATAGTCTATTATTATATATATATATATAGATATTTACTTATAAGTCGATATATTGTATATAATAATATTATTTTTATGTTATATATAATAGTTATAGTTATATTGTTATATATTAATGATATATATATTATATGATATAGTTCTATCCAACCAGCTTTTTTTCGCCCAGACTGGGGGTAAGGCTGCGGTAAGCATGTAAAGAAGACAGAAAAGTAGTAGAAGAATCATACACAGTCGAAAAGAAAGCCCAGCCTTACGCTAACTTTTATTACCTATTAGTGGGAGTGCCGCCAGACCCAATCCACCTATGAGGTTCACGGGACGGACGGACCCCTCCACTATGGATCTCGCCAATGTTGGGGTTCTATTCCCTTGGCCCAGGTGGGCCAGCAACCATATAAGCCTTCCAAAACCTGCCATTTACTGTTATTATGCATTTTTTCTCGCCCCTGCCAAACTCACATTTCACTCCTCAGACATTCTTTTGCTGACTCAAGATCCACTTTTTCTTCGGTCTCCCGACCAGCTCGATTCCACAGCCTGCACGACTATACAGTCACTTAAATAACCGACATCATCCATTCTTCCACATGACCAAACCATCTAAACATACTTTCATCTGATTCTCTTTCATTGATCCTTCTTTCATAGCATACTTCTTTGTAATACGTTCATTCCATTTTATCAATTCTCACACCTACAGCCCCTAAGATTGTCCATCACAACACATTGTACTTTAGAATCTATACTCTTATCTCCAGACCATAGTCGTTTTACTACTATATCATTTAAACACGGTACAATTTACGATCACGTCAAGACACTAGCGGCATCAAGACTTAGTCTCCTTTACATGCCACCAAGGATTAATTGCCCTAGCCTCCTTCCTGCACAATCGCACAACTTACCTACTACACATCGGCATAATGACTTCGCTTTTCGGTCCAACATATATATATCCTAAATATTTAAGCTCAGTCACGTGTTCACAGCTTGCTTCTTCATCTGAGCTTTTCTTTCATCTGAGCTGTACCTCACTCTTAATCATGAGATTATCAATTTCGTCTACTTTCAACGCATCCTTTACACCCCTCCAAATCTTTCTAAAACCAATCCTTCAACTCTCTTCAGATCGATCATTTATGATACAACATGTATATGCTATATTATATATATATTGTATTATATATATATAATATAGTTTATATATTATAGTAATTATATGTATATATATAATAGTAGTTATTATATATATAGTATAGTATATATATGATATATATATAATATAGTATATATATATAGTATATATATACGGAGAGCTGGTGTGATTGATTGGATTGGAAGTTGTATAACAAACGTTTATGGAGGGTGTAGTTCGAAGAGATTGGAGGAGAGCAATTAGTACCTTTATGATACAGGGTAAAGGGGAAAAATGTAACTGTAAGTATAATAAGGGTAATTAGTTATTGAGTGTTGTAGGAAAGATATCTGTTGAATATCTTTGGTGCAAAAGAAGTGCAGGTTGAAGTGACTGAAGCGACTGATTGGTAAAGAACAAGGTGCGTTTAGCGGTTGCTAGAGGATGTGTGGGATCAAATCTGTACATTGAAACAAAGATTGGGAAAATGAGAGAGGAGAAAAATTGTATTTAGGAATTTATGGATTTGCAATATATATATATATAGGATTAATAGGAATCTATGGCAGGTGTGAGTGATATGGTGTTGGTGGTAAGCTTCTGAAGAGAATGCATCTAAAGTATGTCTGACGATAGTGCAGCGGTGTGTAAGATAACATGGTCGGAAAGTGATTTATTTCAATATTAATAGCGGAGTGCAGACGGGCTGTGGTAATGTTCTCCTTGGCGATCCAATCCGTATAGGAATGAGGTTATGAAAGAATTAGAGTAGGGGTGACAAGGATAGGTTTAGACATGATGGAGAATGGATGGGAGTGGAGGATTCCCTACCTTATATATGAGGATGGTTGGTTTTGTGTGGCGATCTGAAGGAGTTTGAGAGGATTGATAGAGAGATTTGGTAGGTGTGTTTGTAAAAAGAAGGGTTTGAAAGTAACGTAGATAAGAAGTAAAGTTATGGTTGTCAGTGAGGACGACTCATGTGTGAGTATGTTAGATGGAAAGGCAGCTGGAAAAGTGTCAGAATTCTAAATATTTGGATATATGTTGAATGAACAGAAACGGAAGATGCACCAAGTAGTGAGAAAATTGTGAATGGCAGCTTACGGTGGCTGTGCAGTTTTCATCGTGGTGGGATCGTAAAGGGACATTGTAAACATATAGTATTTAAGGGTCTTACATGAGGGTATGTTGTTACCCGTGTTAATGTATAGTCGTGGGACTATGGTCTGGAATAAGAGGTATAGATCTAACTTACAATGTGTTCAGATGGCCAATCTTAGTGCGTGTTAGGTGTGAAAAGAAGTGATAAATGAGGAATGAAAGTATTCTGAGATTTGTTTGGTGTGGAGATTGGGGTAAAGTAGAAAATAAATGAACGTCGTTGAAGATGGATTTTGGTCATGTTGGTTGGAAAGGCGGATGACCGACAGTTGGTTAAACGATGTATAGTGGAAGTGTGTGGGAATCGACCGGATGGGTGAGACCGAGAGAAAAAAGTTGGGGAATGGAGTCAGAAAGAGGAAGATTTTCAGAGCAATAATTTCAAAGACTAAGAAGGTAAAATAAGGAATGAATGGTGGGGTTTGTTGTGAGGAGCTTATGGTTGTTAGCCTACCTGTGCACCAGACTGACCTACATTGAGCAAGAGTCATAGTGTGAGAGTCAATCGCGTCGCGACGTCTAGGGTGGATTTCTTCAGACTGCGACGTGTTCTCACTTATGTATAAAGGGGGGGTAAGGCTGGGCTTCTTTTCTACTTGGCTTCATATTCTTCTACTATTTTTATGGTTCCGGTATATGTTAGCACCTTGCGCTCAGTCTTGAGGGAGCTAAGATGGGTGGTTGATGATGATTTGATGCATGATGATGAATATATATAATATATATAGTATATATATCTAGTAATAGTCTATATAGTTTATATATATTATAAGTATATATATATATAACTGTAGTATGATACTATATATAATCGCCATATATATTTTCCCATAGTTTTTCATACTTATTTTACCCCCTAGCATTTAAGTTATTTTTTTTCTTTGTCCAGCTTTCTCTTGTACTTTGTTGATATCTTTATTAATCCTAGAGTACGTAAACTTGAAGTTTACTTTAAAAATTCTAGCCTAAAACTTTGTACTTGTTAACTTGTTACTTTGAAAAGAATGTACATTGCAGACCCAAGCCTGATATTATTATATATATTTAATATATATATATACTAATAATATTATAATATATTTATATAATATGTTATATATATATTATAAGTATATATATATATATAGTATATTATATTTTTAGTTTAGATGAATATTTATAATATATTATATATTTATTATATATATATATATATATATATATTATGTATATATATATATAGTGCTTATAAAACTATTATATCAAATATATTCTATCCATATAAAAATAATAATCGATAGTTTTTATTTGATTCCAGTTATCATATCTTGTCAAATCATTTTAGATCGCATATATTATTCATATATTCTTTTATATATATTAGTATAATATATATATATAGTATTGATTATAGCTATATATATATTATATATCTATAATATATATATATATAATATATATATCTATTTATATAATTTATATATATACTATATATATATATTATATATATATGATATATATATGATATATATACATATATATAATATATATATATAAGATACATATATATATAGTATTTATATTAGTAAGTTATTCTATTATTTAATATATATATAATATATGATTTTATCTAGTGTATAATATTATATATATGATATAAGTATTAGTTATATATATATAGTATATAATGTATATATATATATATACTATATATATACTAAAAATATGTGTTTTATATGTGTATGTTAATGTTTATATATATAGTTGATTAGTATATATATATATATATATATATATATATATATATATATATATATATATATATATATATATATATATATATATATATATATATATATATATATATATATATTATAATATATATATTTTATAATATTTATTATATATATTATTTTATATATCAAATATATATATAGTTAATAATATTATATATAATATATATATAATATATATATATGTATATATATATATATATATATATATATATCTGCTAGGTGCTAAGATATTATTTAAATGTCTTTGTAAATCAGTAATATAAAACAACTTATTTTTATACAAAAGATTCAAAATCTAATCATTTTATAGGTAAAAACATTTATCATTATAAATATCAATTTGTGACATTAAAAGACTTACCTCTAAGATATTTCAAGGCTTCTGCGTTTTCAATACTAGAGATTATAAATGCTTTAAAGGAAGTCTTTTTAATAATCTTTTAAAAAGGCACCATATTATTTATTATGCAATAAATGGTAAAACAATATTTTTAATATCTTTATTAATTAAAAACAAAGATTACTTTTAAAACTTATAAATCCAGAGTTTCTCTCAGCTCGGCTGTTGAAAGAATGAGCCTTTAGAATCATATCAAAGTTCTCTTTTTTAAGAAAAAGATAAAATAAATTTGGTCGTTGTCAACTCTATTTTTAGGTCGTAAAAAATTGCCGCTATTTCATCTATCTCTATTATAATAAAGATTAAATAGATGCTTTCAAAACCATTTTTAATACCCAAGAAATTATTAGTTTTAAAATTCAGGCTAGGTCTTCTATATGAAAACACATTCCTCGTGTTTTACATTTATTCTTTTTAAATTAGGAATTTCGAAATATTAGGCAGTTATATTAATATATATTTTTTACGAAGAAGATATGCTATCTGAGTAAATAGTGAAAGTAAGGATAATAGTGATAGTGATAGTGGTATTTTAGTTATTTTAATATCATTGTGAATGGCAAGGTTACAAAGTAAAAGAGAGGATGGTTAAATCGTCTAAAAGCCAACTGCTGAGGTCTCAAAAGAAAGACGTTTGGAATTATATAAGGATGAGAAAAGGAATACTAAAAGATGCATACGTAGGAAGAAAAAAAGGTAGATGAACAGTTTGGATGAAGGATTAATGGAGACTTACCAGGGAAATAGGAAGCTCTTCTGGAAGGAAGCGAGAAAGGTTAAGAATGAGAATAAGGGAATCTGCCTAGAATAATGAATAGGGATGGTGCTTTCGTAGCTGATGAAATGAATTTTAGGAGAGTGTGCAGGGAACACTTCGAAAATCTGCATAACATTGGAAATGAAGTGTGATAGTGAATGTGTGTGGGGTTTGATGGTGCAAAAGGAATATTTATTTTGGGGATGATGTCATTAGTAATGAGGAGGTAGAGTGAGAAAGTTGAAGATGGTAATCTGCAGGTATAGATGAAATTACTGGTGAAATGGTCAAGAACGGTTTCGAGATGGTGGGATGTGAGTGGTTTGGAAGTTGTGCAATAACGTTTATGGGGGTACAGCTCAAGAGAGTTGGAGGAGAACAGTAATAGTACCTTTACATAAGAGTACGGGGGGGTGGGGGTTAGAGTAACTGTTGGAATTATAGGAGAATTAGTTTATTGAGAGTTGTATGGAAGATATATTGTATTTTGGTTGAAAGAAGTGCGTTGAGTGACTGAGGACTGATTGGTGACGAACAAGGAGCGTTTAGGAGGGTAGAGGGTTTGTGGATCAAATCTTTACAATGCAAACACATGATTGGGAAAATGAGAGAGAGAAGAATAATAAATGTATTTAGATTTATAGATTTTGTAACTTCATATGATAGAATTAACAGGGAAGCTCTAAGGCAGGTGTGTGATATATGGTGTTGTGGTAAGCTTCTGAATGGAAATCAAAGTATGTATGCTGATAGTGAAGGGTGTGTAATAAAAAATTGAGTTGAAAATAGATAGCAAGTGAGGCGAGATGTGTTATGACTTTAGTTATTCAATTTGTATATAGATGGGGTGTTGATAGAATTAGAGGTGGGGTGGTAAGGGGAAGTTGTTATACCTTGATGGAGAATGGGAAGAGATTTTAGGGTGCCTACCCGTTATATGGCGGATGGATTTGCGTTTTGTGTGGGCGGATCTGAACGAGAGTTTTGACGACGATTGGTAGAGGGTATTTGGCAGAGTGTGTAAGGTGGGTGTGAAAGTAAACATAGATAAGAGTAACGTTATGGTTGTGAGCAGTCCTCTGTGTGATGAGTTATGTTGGGTGGTGAGCAACGCTGGAAATGTCTGAGCTTAAAGTATTTAGTATATATTTTGGAGTGAAAAGGGGAACTGGATGAGTTGGCCAGGTGAAGTACGGGAAATTTGTGAATGGTAGGAAGGCTTGGCGTGGCGGCAATTAAATGCCGATGTGATGGGACTGTAGCAGGTGACTGAAGTCCGTGAGTGCCTCTAGGGTATCTACATGAAACTATGATCTGGGAGATAGAAAGTTATAGATATAAAGTACAGATGCCGGTTCAGATGAAACCAATCTAGGGGCGTGTTAGGTGGTGAACAAGAGAATTGATAATACAAACGCATTACCGATTGGGGGTGGTATACTATATTATATATCTATTATAATATAAATATATATAGTATAGTAGCTTATATATACTATATATATATAGTATAGTATATATATATATATATATATTATTATATATATAGTATACTATATATATAATAATATATAGCTATATATTATCTAATATATATTTTATATAATTATATAATATATATATATAGTCATTTATATATAGTATACTATATTATATATATATAGTATATATATCTATATATATATATATAGTTACTTTATATATCTTATATAGCTCTTATACTAATTGAGAAAAAGCTGTGGGATTAAAAACTAGTATATTTATTTTTTCTAAGTTTGCCAATTGGGTTTTTATTTACAAAGTGCTTTAGAACACGTTTTCTTGCCCCTAAGATTGTGCCAGATTGTGACGCGGATCGCTTTTTCCCTCGTGTTAATGTGCAATCTGGTGAAGAAATATTTCATGCCCAAGGTTAGTTGTTCACGAATTGATATCATCCTTAATTGGCTATAAGTATTTGATTTGGGTAAATACCATTAAAATATGTGATACTGAAAATGCGAATAGAACCAAACTTGCTGACATAACATAAGCATAAGTACTTGAGACAAGTGAGAGCCACATTGGCCTGATCGGAGACTATCACTATCACTTGAATGCAGACCACCATATATAGCACAACATGCTCAGTGCAAAGACCCACACAGCGCTTAAAGGGTTTGCCAATCAATTTAGCACTAGTATTTACCTAGTCTACTACAAAGAGAAAAAAGGCTACTAGCTAAGGGTCATGCAACCACAGAAAAGCCTTAAAGAGGTCATAACATGGCAGTTTAGCCTTAAATAACTATCAAAACTAAAACACGTCAATATATGACTTAGTCAAATATTCTATGAGATATACCCAACACATACATCATACCTATCTAATCCTTTTCTGGACATGTTGCAAGCAGCGTGTCGCACTCAACCCCAATCCTCCTGAGCGGAAACTAGTTTCCAAAAGATTAACAACCTTATTATAATAATATGATTTCTTGATATAAAGAATGGCTTGCCTTCTTATTGTTCTTACTCGTAGTGCCCGTCTGGTCTCCTGTCCGTGTTAACTATGAAGAAATATTGGTCTTATTTATTATCATAGACGCAGAATATTTTGTAGGCTTGTGTCCATGTCCCCCTGCTGAAAAATCCCCTTGTGGCAACAGAAACATTTCTAAACTACTTCAGCCTCTTCTCAAGGCTCCTTACCCTCAAACCCAGAAATTATTTTGGGAACTCTCTCCGAATATCTAGAGTCTTTCCTTAAATACAGGCCCCAAACTAGTGGTGGCAATACTTTGAATGCTGGCCTAACTATTGCTATTATATAGTTTATTGTATAACTTAAGCTCTTGTAACGCATTACGATTTCATAACCTTAGCTATTTTAGCTTTATTCCTTGCGTTCCAAACACGTGTTAGCTACTTTCAAATTACTGCTTACTACACCTAAATTTTTTTCTTGGTCCCAGACTCACGCCAATCCGCCATTCATATCATTGCTAAATCTTTTATTTGACGTACCTAAGTAAGACCTTACTCTCTTCTACTATTAAATTCTTTGCCAACTTATACTGACACCCTCCCCCGCCAAGCAAGTTTAATCGAAATATTGATTTTTATTTTTTTGATGCAATCCATCATTATTCCTTACTGAGATAGTCTTTGGTATCATCCGCAAACTTAAAAACCTTACTTTTAGGTCCCTGGGAAAATCATTTATATACATGCGGAACAATGGTGGCCCCAGCAATGAACTCTGAAGGACACCACTCTTCAATATTATCAACGATTGTAAACAATGTCTTTTATTCCACAACCTCCCATTAATCCAACCATGTACCATTCATGCTTACGCACATTCGCGATACTTTTCATCTACCTTATGTGAGGAACTTATCGGAAGGCTTGCTAAAGATTAAATATGCAATATTAACTGGTCCTCGGTCAATGTAGTCAGTAATGTATTCCATAAATTCTAAAAGGTTTGTCTGACATGATTTACCCAATCTAAAACCATGCTGGGAGTCAACACAAAAATAGAGTAAAGAATTTATTTGAAGTAAATTTCCAACTCTAAACCTTTTAATAATTGTTTTGAAATAGAAACAGTAATATAATTTTTCAAATAAATAAAGAAAAAAAAATTAAACTCATGTTTATTTTTTCAATGAAGATGATATTGATAATAAATGTAAAAGAATAAAATAATTTATTACAAAATATAAGATTTTTCTTACTAGTCACCATCATTTAAAAAATTTAACCTATTTGAGATTTTAGATAAATATCAAAATGGTAAGATAAAATATATCAAGTTATTTAAATAAATATTTTAAGGTTTAAACTTTTAACAAAAATTTTACACAAATTAATAATTTAGAATATTTTCACTACTTTTAAAACTGTTTTAATATCAATTTTATTTCTATTGAAATTTTTCAAACATTTGCTGAAATAAAACATGATATTGGTTATCAAAATTGCTTCTGTATACAAGGAGCCCTTTACACAACACTTGAAATTGAATACTCGTAACAGATGTAATATTTCCATTTTAAATCAGCAAGTCAATTTCCTTTAATTCAAGCTAACCAAAAAATTTCCGTACGTTATTGAGATTGATTAGAAATTATTTATTAATGAATTATGTCAGAGAAAGAAATAACTCTTTCTTTATGCCTATGACGTCATCGCTTCCAGATATTCAGTTGTTAAGGAATCTTTCTTCTTCGTTCAAATTTCTTATATTTGGTTTATTGTAAAAGAGAATACTTTATCGTAGGATTGGCCGAGCACCGGAATTTTGAGCACCTCACAGCACCGCAAAGCACCGCACCGCGCCTCTATATTTTAGAAATCGCACTGTACCGAGACACTGGAATTTTGTGAAGCACCGCACCTGGTGTGTCGGCCAACCCTACTCCATCGCAAGCCAAATATATTCTGTATCTTTTCATTTCGTTATGTTGTTACTTGTTAAAGCACCCACGTTAAAATCTTGTCAATTAATTCTGTGTTAACTTCTTGAATAAAAGCTGCTTTGAAGTTTTCCATTGTTATTGAACTGAGGAAATTAACCTTAAATACCTCAGAAGCATTTGTGTAATTAACCTTTGTGAAATTAACCTTAGATACCTCAGAAGCATTTGACGTGCAGGTTCGGTAATGAAATACGAAAAATATATCCAATAATTACACTTTTCAATTGATTTTATTATTTGGGTCACCTATTAAGTTGAAATCATGATGAACAAGGAACTTTTTTGATAAGGGTTCAAACACCAACTCAAGTTGTAATCACCAAAATGTAAAGCACCAAGTCTAAAAATACCTTATAATAATAATGCGTAAAATTCTTCACAAGCGAAACTTTTGTAATTTTCAGGAGCATCCATCCATAATTGTGTGAAAATATGCCTGTAATTGTAGACCTGTCCTTCACATTCTTTATATTTATTAATAATTTTTATCAATATAGCTGGAAAATACCTGAGACTTAAATTTCCCCACATTAGTTGAGCATACCTAAGAAAGTTATTCTGAAATGGCCAGTCCAAAAGGCTTTCCAAAACTCTATAGCAGTGTCTAGCTTTAGATGTTTTAAAGATTTCTATTTTTTCCTTTTCATTAAATTTTTCAAACACGTAAAATAAATTTATATAATAATCTTTTGGAACCCATTCTATTTCATGCCATAAAATTTTTCTCTCGTATTTTTTTTTTGCTACTGAATTTAAAACAGAGGTACAGATTTTTCTCCTGTTTTCTGCATTGTATGACACTGGTAAATGATTGAAGATAATATAGTTTCCCATCATGATAGATCCTTTAAGCACGAATGTAAAGTACAAATCACTCGACAAATCAAGATACGAGGTGACAAATTGTTTTACTAAATTAACCAAATCCCTATTTGTATCAAACATACGTTCTTCTATTAGCCCTTCAGGGAGTACATCGAGAAATATCGTGATATCTTTTCCGAAATAAAAGTTGTAATACATGGTGTTTCGTTTAAAACTACAAATTCTTTCGTCGTTTATTAGTTCATTTAATGCAGTTAAATAATCAATAGATCCTTGTTGATTAAATAAAGATCTTTTAACAACATCTCGAGTGCACTCAAAAGGAATGCCAAAAATAAAATATTTGTAATGAGCCCATTTTAGAAGCTTCGTACTAAGTAAAAGTACCAAATTGCATATTTTATTTTCTAATTCCAATGGACATGAAAAATTCTTCAGATATTTTAATGCAGCTTCTTCCATCTCTTTAGACCATTTCGAAAGAGATTTTTTTCCTTCATGAGATATATCTAAAATCACTTTGTCTCTGAAAATTTGTTTGAAGATTATGTCCTTAATATATGGTGAAGTACATATTAAAATGGCCATTTCCATCGACGTAATATTATCCAACCTTTCCATTTCGGATTCTTTTCAAATTGAAACAAAATCTGAAAAATAAGAAAAAAATTAGTTTTGGGAAAATTATAAATAATTAAACTACATATAATATTTTGTAATAATATATAAAATATAACAAATAACTATATGCATACATACATACATACATACCTACATACCTACATACATACATACATACATATATATATATATATATATATATATATATATATATATATATATATATATATATATATATATATATATATATATATATATATATATATATATATATATATATATATATATATATATATATATATATATATATATATATATATATATATATATATATATATTATATATATATATAGAAATATATATATATATATATATATATATATATATATATATATATATATATATATATATATATATATATATATAAGAAAAATATTTTTATTATTATTATATTATATATATATATATATATATATATATATATATATATATATATATATATATATATATATATATATATATATATATTAAAATAAAATGCAAACAGAAATAACCTGATTGAAGAACCGTCGGAATTAAGGGATTCTAACGTTCTAACGAGGGATTAAACCGTGGCCCCTTGCCTTTGTTGAGATACATATATATATATATATATATATATATATATATATATATATATATATATATATATATATATATATATATATATATATATATATATATATATACTGGTGGGCAAAGGGCAATGGCCTACCTAATTTCACCAGAGTTGTGGGATTCTAGAAGCAGATCCAATTTAAAGGCCGATATGCTCCGATACACAATGTTTGAAAGTGTGTAATTGAAAGGTAGTTGGGAAAATAAATAAATGGAGTGTGTTCCAAACTTTACAGGTGGATTAAATGTAAGATTAAGTAAAGAGAATAAATTTGATGTCAGAGAGTTGAGATAGAAAATAGATGAGACTGATTAGGAAAGGCGTGTGGCACGAACCCTTCTCAATGGTGGTGGTATGCAATTGAAAAGTTCAGAAAGGTAATGTCCGTTGTAATAGCGATTGAATAAAGATAGTGAGGCAACATTTCGACTCGTATAAAGAGAGTGGAGAGAGGTAGTGAGAGTAGAAAAGTTAGTAAGACTGGAGAGAGATAGTGAGAGCAGGAGAGTTAATGAGACTGGAGGGAGGTAGTGAGAGTAGGTTAATAAGACGAAAAGCCCTGGACTCCATATTTGCAGGAAGAGCTTTGTGAGAGTGGAAACACCACAGATACGTGAGGCATAATTCATACATTGGCCAACGGACACACTTCCCTGCAAAAAAAATTCCTATAGGATCCCATCCATTTCTATCTATGGGATCCTGTAGGAATTATTTGCTGGGTTATAAAGATCAATCAACTGGGGCGACTTGAAGAAATTCTCAGAAAACCCAAGTTCTTAGAAGCTTGTTTTGGAAGAAAAGTAATGTGATCCTTCAATAAAGGTCACGAGAAAAAGAAACATCAAGAATATTAAGGACAGACGAAGGTTTGAGTTGTGTGTTTTTGAAGAAGATGTTATAGTTATGTGGAATATTATGTCGAGTTGACTGATAGAGGAACTGAGTTTTTGAGGCATTGAAAACAAATTTACTCTCAATGCCCCAAATAGAAATTCAAGAAAGATTAGAGGTTAGTTGCTCAAAGGCCGCCCTCCTAACATGAGATATTTGTTGTTGGGATGGACGTGTATCAATGTGAAAGGAGTATTGAAGGGTGGAGTCGTCGGCGAGAGAGAGAGAGAGAGAGAGAGAGAGAGAGAGAGAGAGAGAGAGAGAGAGAGAGAGAGAGAGAGAGAGAGAGAGAGAGAGAGAGAGAAAGTGTAAGGAAAGAATTAATAGATTACTAAGGCAGGGTGAAAGCTCGAAAGGATAAGTTTTGAGAACCATAAGAGGAATACAATCAGGACCATACATCTACTTAATGTTAAGTTCAAAGAGAGTAAAAATAAAGAAGAAATTACAATGTCAGGCATTAATGTTTTGGAGGAGGTGGAGAAGGAGGAATATCTTCTGAATCGTTTAAAGTGAGATTAGAATCAAAGTTTTGAACCACGAGCTCTGCTCTAGAGAAAAGTAAAACGTTAGTTTCGCCGTCGGAAGATACTAGTTGAGAGAAAGAGGAAGAAGCAAAGTTAGACATAACATTATTTTTTTAAAAAATGGCAGAAAAGGCGTGAGGAAGAGGAACCAGTAAGATTATTGGATTTCCTATGGAGAAAAGAAGCTTTAGTATAACGAGGAATAGATTTTGTACGACTCAGGGACGAAATATAAATTACGTGGATTTCTGAAGTTTGAAGAGGACACCTTCAGGAGTTTCGGTTAAGAATAAGAGAGTAGGTTTAAAGGAGGAGGGGTGATGTTCAACAAAGTGGAAATCAGTGTCAATCTACTAAAAATGTAGAAATTAATAATGAAATAAGACCTTGCAATAGAAGAAGTCGTCAAATCCGTGACGTAACCAACCCCACCACCCGAGGCCGTCAACTCCCAAATTTTGATTGTGGGAGAGGGATGAGGAGTTAATTTTTGGAAGCCGTCCTTCTTGGATTCACCGAGGCTAATCGTGTGGTTGCAATATTTATATATTTATATATATATATATATATATATATATATATATATATATATATATATATATATATATATATATATATGAGGAAATGTGTTGTATGAAGTAGCGTTTTATGGAGTGTGAAAAAAGAGAACCTACTCCAGTGTAAGAAGAATGTGGATTTGGAAAATGTGGAAAATTCTTATAAGTATTTAAAATTTACGTTTAAAAAAAATATAAACATATATATATATATATATATATATATATATATATATATATATATATATATATATATATATATATATATATATATATATATATATATATATATATATATATATATAAATATATATATATATATATTTTTAAAATACGATTTAAACAAATATAAATCAAAAAATTTATATAAATTAAATTTTTAATATATGACTGGGCAATGATATGGAAATATATATATATGTTATATGTATATATATATATATATATATATATATATATATATATATATATATATATTATATATATTATAGTATTATTATTATTAGTAATTTTTTTTAATGTATATATATATATATATACATATAAGGATGTATTATTAAGGTTGAATAAATATATAGGTGAGAGAGAGTATATATATATCTATATATATATATATATATATATATATATATATATATATATATATATATATATATATATATATATATATATATATATAGGGGGTGGGGGAGGTGTTAGCTCCACGAAATTTTTTAGACACTAAAAATTTTTAAGTATCATATCCGTTAATAGTATAAAGAGCAGTGGTTAAATTAATTTTATCAATTCGTCGCTGTCAGGAACAAATATCGTAAGTCCTTTAGTTAAACTAAACTTGAAGCTATCAGAGAAAATGCAACATTAGAATTAGATTTTTGAAGAATGTGTAAGCGCATCTGAATCTGAGCTGGGTATTGAAATTGCTGTACTAAGAATTAACAAATTCCCAAAATACAGACGTAACATTCCTACTTCCGACCCAACAGACTTATTATCGCACATCCATTTTTATACCATTTTTGGATGATTTAATTTCAGCATTAGGAGAGAGGTTTTTAAATCATAAAGAAATTATATCTTCCTTGCAATTTGTGATACCAAACCGGTATAATGTGCCTTATGAGAAGATAATATTGTGTAACATTTAAAGATTAAAAGATTTAGTAAAAACAGAATGGAATTTATGGAAGTTGAAAGGCATCACAGCACAGATCGTCCAAAATTAGCAATAGACGGACTAGTTTGTTCGCAGTCACAATTTCAAATATTTACATCTTATTGCAAATACGCCAATTTTACATCTGCGTCTACTGCTTCAGTAGAAAGCTTTTTTAACATAAAGACTTCTGAAAGTATTTGAGAAACACTATTGAAGATGAAAGACTTACTAAACTTGCCCTCCCTACATACATCGAAATATTGACATAAAACTTATCTTGGACTTCTCACTCTCATGCTCGGCGATTAAATTTAACAATTTAGGCGATGAATTTAGAAATTTATATAAATTATTCTATTTTTCCTTAGAAATTTATTATTTGTCCTTCCAATTTATATATATATATATATATATATATATATATATATATATATATATATATAGTATATATTATTATATATATATATATATGAGCATATATATATTGTTATATTATTATTATATATATATATTAAGGTCATATATACATATATATATATATTATATTGGTTATTGTTGTTGAAGAAGAAGAAGTATTATTATATATACACATATATATTATTATATATATATATATATATATTACATATATTTCATATATATATATATATATATATATATATTTATATTAGCATATTATATATTATATTATATATATATTATATACATATATATATATATATATATATATATATATATATATACATTATTATATATATATTATTATTATATATATATGTTATTATATATATATATAAGAAATGATTTTTGTCTCCCCCCCCGAAAAAATTCTGGATACGCCACTGTATATATATATATATATATATATATATATATATATATATTATATTATATATATTATTATATATATATATTAAGATAGTTATATATACATATATTATTATTATATAAATATATATTATTATATTATATATATATATATATATATATATGAAGAGTTATTATATATATATGTTGCTATATATATATATATATATATATATATCGCATCTATATATATATATATATATATATATATATTATATATACAACTGTTTTCACAAGACACCACCACCTTCACTGCATTCTAACATATATCATATCTAAGCAAAAAACCATAAAACACAAGGAAGAGCGTAAAAAAGAAAATAAAAATCCTTTTAAGAATTTAGTTGGAGAGGGGGGGGGAACCAAACGTAACGTTCAGACAATAGCTTGTGTCCTCTTCAGACGTCAACTAAAATTCAATTTATTTTTAGTTGGCGTCTGAAGAGGACACAAGCTAGTGTCAAAAAGTTATGCCTTGGTACCCCCCCCCCTTTTAATATTCTCTCTACTGATCAATGTGTTAAAAGAAAACTTTTTTCTTTTTTCTTTTATGTTTTGTGGGGTGTTTTTGCTTTTGATATATATATCTACATTTATTTATAAATATAGTATAGCATATATATATATTTTTCTTTTTTTTATTGAGGAAGTTATATAAGATATATATATATATATATATATATATATATTCAGCCGTGTGTCCTGATCTCAGAGCCGTGAAGAGTGAAACATTAAATTCAATATATATACATATATATATATATGAGTTGAAGAGTAAAGATATATATATATATTATATATATATATATATATATATATATATATATATATATATATATATATATATATATATATATATATATATATATATATATATATATATATATATATTATATAAAAAATAAAATATTTATATATATATATATATATATATATATATATATATATATATATATATATATATATATATATGTCTCTCTGAATCAATATAAATATATATATATATTTAAAGATATATTTATTAAATATTTATTTTTATATAAATATATATATATATATATATATATATATATATATATATATATATATATATATATATATATATATATATATATTTATATATAGTTAGTTATATGTTATATAGTTATATATAGTTATATATATATATATATATATATATATATATATATATATATATATATATATATATATATATATATATATATATATATATATATATATATATATATATGTGTGTGTGTGTGTGTAATATGTATTTGCTTTGTGTGTGTTTCTTGAGAGAGCGTGGTTTAAAGATAGAACGATCGGTTAGCGTGGTGAAGGGTACAGCATGGTCCTTAAGTCCAACATCTTGTGTGTATAAAATGGAAATTAATTTGAGATTAGTTCATTGGGTTTGAGACGACCAGTTGGGTGACCGGGTTCAAGAGCGTTGGGTTATTTTTATATATATATATTATTATTATTATTATTATTATATATATATATATATATATATATATATATATATATATATATTATTATTATATTATATATATTTTTATTACTATTATATATATATATTATTATTTATTATATATAAATATATATTTATATATATATATATATATATATATATATATATATATATATATATGCCCATATATACATACATATATAATTACATATATTATGTTATATATATATATTATATATATATATCAATTTAGGAGTTCACATCTCACGGGCAGTGTCCTGTCTTGTTGAACTCATTCTCTCGTAATTTCTGACCTAGAATCCGGACGAGGGATCGAAACCGGGTCCTGTGCCATGCGACTATATATATATATATATATATATATATATATATATATATATTATACGATATGATTATGTGATATGTATATATATATATATATATATATATATATATATATATATATATATAACTTTGGAAAGTCAATAATATAAAATAAAAATTATTTTTTTTATATCAAAGATTCATAATGGTATCATTTTTGAATGAAACATATTTTTCTTATTGTCCTAGATGACACCCCTTTTTCTGGCAGTTATTGAACAAAAAAACAATTCCCATGTTTTGATTATTATGTAAAAAGAGGTGTTTAGTGTTAGTTTGCAAAATTTCTAAAATAACTCCCTTATTGCAAATTCTTTGTAAAACTAATGTAGGCGTTCATGATTTAAATTTTATATCATTAAGGGGAGTCTGTATATGTGGAACAATAACTTTTTTGAGTAAAAACAAAAAAAAATAACTTTTTATTATTATTCTGATTATTAGAAAAATCCCTCCTCTACATCATGGTGTGATTTTTGTTTGGAATTTCTAAATGGTCTTTTCAACCTGCTTTTAATAAAAGCTGCCTATTTCATCTAATTTAATAGTAAATATTTTAAATCGTCTTTTTCAAACCCATTTTTAATACCTAAGAAATTATTAAATTCAAAATTTAGGTTAGTCTTTATATCAAAACACATTCCACGTGTTTTTCACTTATTCTTTTTAAACTAGCAAATTCAGAAAATTATGCAATACATATATATATATATATATATATATATATATATATATATATATATATATATATATTTTGGGAGACACATATATATATATATATATATATATATATATATATATATATATATATATATATATATATATATATATTATATATATGTATGTATATATATTAGGGTGCTGGCTGACGCACCAGGTGCGGTGTGGTGGTGGAGCGCTGGTGCTGCACATTTTTGTGCGGTGTGGTGCGCCACACAAATCCAGTTTACCGATGCAGTGTAATTTTTAAAATATAGAGGTGCGGTGCTGTGTGCAAAATTCCGGTGCTCGGCCAACCCAAAAGAACAATTATAAAAATAAACAAATTATGTAAATATAAAGAAATTATAAAAAAAAAATTAAAAAGTTAAAAATAGATATTTGCATTCGCTTACTTAAAAGAAACAAAAAAATTCTAATTTTTATTTTCAAATAATTTGAAACTTAATAGTTAAAATTTACAGAAGAAGAAGAAGAAGAAGAAGAAGAAGAAGAAGAAGAAGAAGAAGAAGAAGAAGAAGAAAGAAGAAGAAGAAGAAGAAGAAGAAGAAGAAGATATATATATACATATATATTAATGGTTATTATTGGTTATTGGTTGCTAGATATATACATATATATATAAATATTTATTATTATTATTACTATTATTACAGTTGTTATTATTATTAGTTATTATTATTGCTGTCAAAATAAAGATATATATATTATATTATTATGCCATATATTATTATATATATTATTATATTATTATATTATTATTGGTTATTATTATTATATATATTATATATATTATTGCTATTGTTATTATATATATGTTAAATATTATATTATTAGCTATTATTATTATATTATTATTGTTATTATTATTATTACATACATATTATTATATTATATATATATATATAAAGATATATATATATAGTATATATATATATATATATATAAATATAAATATATATAATATATATATATATATATATATATATATATATATATATATATATATATATATATATATATATATAGAGGTATATATATATATATATATATATATATATATATATATATATATGGTGAGGGTGGGGTAAACATTGAAATTGCCTGAAATGGTGATTTCGGAGAAAGGAGGAGAAGAAGAGAATGTGGTCTATTGTGTGGTTTAGATAGTCGATGAATTAAGAATAGTCAGTAGATAGAGTTATAAGATAAAGAAAGAGAACAAATTAATTTAGTTTGTATTTTGGGAAGAAAACCTAAACCATAAACTGGAAAATTCGAAAGACTCTCAATTAGGA
>JABUQX010102479.1:27500-30000 GCA_015478945.1 Trachelipus rathkii
TATTAATAAATTATGTCAGAGAAAGAAATAACCCTTTCTTTAGGCCTATGACGTCATCGCTTCCAGATATTCAGTTGTTAAGGACTCTTTCTTCTTGGTTCAAATTTCTTATATTTGGTTTATTGTAATAGAGAATAATTTATCGTAGGGTTGACCGAGCAACACGTACCGCAACGCACCGCACCACACCTCTATATTTTTAAAATCGCACTGTACCGGGACATTTAAATTTTGTGTGTGGCATCGTACCACGTACCGCACCGCACCTGGTGTGTCGGTCAACCCTGTTCCATCGCAAGCCAAATATATTCTGCATTTTTTCATTTCGTTATGTTGTAAAGCACCCACGTAAAATCTTGTCAATTAATTCTGTGTTAACTTCTTGAATAAAAGCTGCTTTGAAGTTTTCCATTGTTCTTGAACTGAGGAAATTAACCTTAAATACCTCAGAAGCATTTGTGTAATTAACCTTTGTGAAATTAACCTTAGATACCTCAGAAGCATTTGTGTAATTAACCTTTGTAAAATTAACCTTAAATACCTCAAAGCATTTGTGTAATTAACCTTAGATACCTCAGAAGCATTTGACGATGATCGGCACCACCTTATCAGAGTATCTGCTTCTTTCACTCTATTCTTGATGCGTAAATCTTTTAAATAAGTTTCTGCTTCTAATGATTCAATAAATTTACTCTTGAAATCTGCAGTATGTTCCGGTAATAAAATGCATTCGAAAAATATGTCAGCTAATTCATACTTTTCATCTGCTGTTAATTTTAGGGTAATGTCCTTTATTAAGTTGAAAATCATATTTGAATCGTTAACCTTTTTGACATGTTCAAACACTAACTTTAAATTGTATCTATCAAAATGTGTAAAAGGATCGAGCTCTAAACATTTGCTCAATATCACTATTATATAAAATTCACTTCTATTTTTTTCTCTACAAATGAAACTTTTAAAATTTTCAGGTGCATCCATCCATAGTTTTGACGTTACCTCCCTTTTCACATCAGTATCTGTCCCTTTCACAATCTTGATATTTTATAGTTTTTAAATCAGTATAGCGGAAAATACCTCGAGTCTTAAATTCCCCACATTAGTTGAGCATACCTAAGAAAATTAATCTGAAATGGCCAATCCAAAAGGCCTTCTAGAACTCTATAACAGTATTTAGTTTCAGATGTTTTAAAGATTTCAATTTTTTCCTTTTCATTAAATTTTTCGAATACATATAAAAATAAATTCATATAATAGTCTTTTGGAACCAATTTTTTTTCAAAGTTTGAAAATTCTCTCTCACATTTTACTGAAACTGATTCTAAAATGGAATCAGAGATTTGTATCCTGTTTTCCACGATGTATGACATTGGAAAATGTCTGAAAATTATATAATTTCCATTCAGGATAGATTTTTAAGGTTGATATAAAGTACAACATTCCACGTAAATATACAATTCAGTAAAGTAATTGTTCTACTAAATCCGAAAGATTAACCAAATTTGCATTTTGTAGCAAATAATACGTTCTTCTATTATGTGCTTCAGGGGCTGCCTCGATAAATCTCTTGAGTCTTTTCCGAAATAAAAGTTGTAATACAGTGGTGCTTCGTTTAAACGCTACATAATTTTCGTCGAGTTTAATAGTTCATTTAATGCAGTTAAATAATCAATAGATCCTTGCTAATTAAATAAAGATCTTTTAAAACAACTCGAGTGCACTCGAAAGGAATGCCAAAAAAAAATATTTGTAATGAAACCCATTTTAGAGGCTTCGTGCTAAGTAAAAGTACCAGAAATTGGCATATTTTATTTTCTATTCGATGGGAAAGAAAAATTCTTCAGTAACTTTAATGCAGCTTTGGTCCAATCTCTTTAAAACCATTATTGGAAAGAGATTTTTTTCCCATTCATGATAAAACAGATATATCTAAAATCACTTTGTCTCTGAAAATTTGTTTGAAGATTTGTCCTTAATATATGGTGAAAAGTACATATTAAAAATGGCCATTTCCGATCGACGTAATATAATCCAACTTTCCATTTCGAGATTCTTTTCAAAAAATTGGAAAACAAAAATCTGAAAAATAAGAAAAAAAGAATTAGTTTTGGGAAAATTATAATAATTAAACTACATATAATATTTTGTGTAATAATATATAAAATATAATAAATAACTATATACATACATACATACATACATACATACATACATACATACATACATACATACATACAATACATACAATACATACAATACATACATACAAATACATACATACATACATACATACATAACATAACTAATCAGTCTACATACATACCCATACATACATACTACTACATACATACAATACATACATACATACATACATACATACATACATACAAACATACAATAATAAAAATATAAAATACATTATATATATAATATGGATAATAATATATATATTTATATATATATATATAATATAAATATATAATATAACCTATACATATAT
>JABUQX010102479.1:40000-41716 GCA_015478945.1 Trachelipus rathkii
TAGCATTTTTTTGTATTTTTATATGTTATTTTTATTTTTTTATTTATATATTTATTTATATTTTTTTTTATTTTTTATTTTTTTTTATTTTTTTTTTTTTATATATAAAATATATATTATATATATATATATATATATATATATATATATATATATATATATTATATATATATATTGTATATAAAATAATAATAAAGAAAACTATATAAAATAAAATTAAAAATATCTAAAAAATTGATTATAAGAAAAAAAAATCATAAAATAAAACAATATAAGTACAAATTGAATTGAGCGTTGCAGTGTAACAACTTACTTGCGCGCATCGCGAGTATGCGTTTCATCGACAGATTTCATCTCCAATATGTGCAGATGATTTAAACGCCAAAAAACGGATGTTAAAGCGACTCACAACGGAGCAAGCGTAGTGAGCGAAGTGAAACTATCGCATACTGCAAATTTTGGGAAGTGCACAAAAAGAAACGAAATGGGAATGTTTTTTGGCATGCTTAAAATTAATAGTAATAATATAAATAAATCAATTAATATAATAATAATATAATCAAAATGGCGCATAATATTATGGATCACACTTTCAGTGTTGATGTTAATCAGACAAAATAATAATACATAATTGAAAATAAATAATAACTTAATAATTAATTACTAATAATAATTACTAATAATATTTCCTGGTGCTGTCATGTTTTTGATAAAAATGGGTTTTAAAAGCGATTTTGTTTCATAACTTTTTCATAGTGCTTTAAGTTGTATTTTTTTAAAATCTTTTTTTAATTATTAAAAAGTTTTTTTAAAATGCCCAAAAAAATATTAAAATCTGTACTTTGTTTCGCATTTTCTTAACCTAATCCAACGCTATCTTAACTTCACCCTAACCCCTAACCCTAATTACCTAACCTTCCAAATAAAAATCTTTTAATCTGGATAAAATGCCAAAGAAAACACTAAAACGTTTGCATTTTAAAGAAAATGGAAAAAAAAAAATGATCCTAACCCTAAGTAACGAAACGTAAACCATACAAAAAAGAATAATTCTATACGTAACATGGAAAATTTCTAAAAGTATTAAATTTTATGTTTAAAAAAAATATAAAATCACAAATTTATGGATTAAAATACCATTTAAACAATATAAAAAAAAATTTAATATTAACTAAACTTTTAATAAAGATATGACTGTGGCAAAAACTTGAATATGGGAAAAAGGAAACTATATATATATATATATTATATATATATAATATATATATTTATATAATATATTATATATATATATATAATATAATATATATATATATTATAAATATAATATATATATATATATATAAATATTATAATATATATATATATATTATATATATATATATATAATTATATATAGTATATATATTTGGCTTATTGTATGTTATTATCATTAACAGCAAAATGTTCATTTTCAATCAGTATCCTCCAAACTACAAATAGTACAGGGAAAAAAAGAATTCCAATTGCCTGGCAATGCGCTGAGGGTCCAATTTTAGTGGCGGGAAAATTAAAAAAAAAAAAAAAAAAAAAAAAAAAAAAAAAGAACAAAAAAAAAAAAACAAAAAAATATCTCAAACCCACAAATAGCTTTACCAAGCGAAAAAGGAATACATATTTTGGGAATTCCTTGTAAAGATTTTTAACATAGGAAAATGGGTTTAAAAAAACCAAATA
>JABUQX010102480.1:0-10000 GCA_015478945.1 Trachelipus rathkii
TACATTATTTGTGTTTATTTTATAGTGTTTTATAGCTATATATATCCATATTATGTTACATATAATAATATAGTCTATAGAAATTACAGTGTACTGATCTATATAATAACTTATATATATATATAATTATATAATATATTATATAATAGATATATTCATATATATATTATATATATATATATATATTATGAATATTACAGATGAAACTTAAGTATAGCCTATATATATATAGAAGTATTAGTGATCCAGTATATATATTTGATATACGTATATAATTAATATTTTAATGATATTTAAACAAAAATTCTGAAGATTAATTAATAATAATAGTTTGATTCTCATTATATTATTTCTAATACTACTATATATATATCTATATAAAGTACGATAAATATACGTTCTATTAATAATATAAATAAGATTCAAATAAATTCATGTAGCTAGGTGATATATTATATTAGTCATTTTAAGGAATAAATTTTTATAAGTGTCCCATATATAATATATAACGTGCTATATTAACCATTTCTGCAAATTTTCATCACTCATTAAATTTAAGAAAGATAGACTTATAGCATATATATAAAAATCTTTGAAATACAAAACTAATAAATTACTAATATATAATATGTTATATAAATTATTATTAATATATTAATTAAAAATACTTATATATATAAATATAAATATATAATAATTTAAATATAATATATTAATATATTAACCATAATAATATATATAATTATATTATATAATATTATCATATTATTATTATTATTAAGAGTAGATATTAATAATAATAATTAAAATTATATAACAATATATAATAATATAATAATTAAATTAATAATTAATAATATATATAAATATAAATAATAAGATTAATATTAAACTTATAGATTACAATATATGATTAAATTAAAATCTAGATAGTTAATAATATAAATAATACATAATTAATATTAAATATATAATTAATATAATATAATAATTAATATTTTAACAGCCTATTAATTATAAATATAATTGATAATAATTAATAATAATAATAATAATTTAATTAATAATTTATATATAAAGTTAAACAAATGACATTTCCAGATAAACTTTTCAATTAATATATTATAATATTAATATATATTTTATTTTAACTAAAATTTTATATATAATTTAATAAATATAATAAATTCTAATGTAATATAATAATAATTAAAAATATTACTACTATATATATATTAAAATAATAATTATATATTATAATAATAATAATATAATTAATATAATTAATTAATATAAATAATATAATATAATATAATAATAAATAATTCAATTTAATTATATAATTTATAATAATCTATATATACTATAAAATAATTTATATATATAATTAAGATATATATATAATAATAATATAATATATATATAAATATAATTAATTTATTATTCATATATAAATTAAATTAATATATATATTATATATAATTAAAATAATTAATTATTATTATTTATTATTTAAATTTATATTATTATTATTAATTATTATTTCATTAAATTATTCTATTATAAATTCATTTACAAAGATTAGAGGTAACAATTCGTTCTGTTTTAATTCTTTTGGTAATTTATTATTTATCTTATTTCTTATTTATAATAACATATATTATTATTATTATATTATTAATGTTAATATATATTATAATTATACTTGATCTATTTCAGGAAGTATGATTATATTTTTTATTGAATTTTATTTTTTTGTTCCTCTTTTTCTCGGATTCTGGTGTGTGTTTTTTTTTTTTTCCATACTTTCTAATATATTATATATTATTACATTTATTAATAACTCATGATTAGAGACATATAGGACCTTTTAATAAACCCAGAAAACCTTTCACCGAGGTATATATCACTTATGTACCATATTTTAAATATGATTATTTTATTTTATCTGGAATCGTAATTAATATATATATTAATAATTTAATTATTATATATATAATTAACATTAAATAAATTAATAATAAATTATATAATACATATAATATATATAATATAATTAATCAATAAATATTTAAAAATACATAAATATTAATAATTAAATATTATAATTATATATTAATAATATGTAAATAATATAAATAATATAAATATAATATCGAATATAATAATAATAATATAATATAATAATAATATATGTAATAATAATTATAATATTAATAAATAATAATATAATCAAAAAATAACTTTACGTTCCATGTTATCAGATATCTAGTTAATTTAAGATAATTTTAAATCAATATAATGCTTAATCATATAAAAATTATAAGCATTTTATAATATAAAATATATTCATATATGTAACACTATATATATATGACACAGATATATGTACAATATGGGTTTAACTTAAATACTACAAAATAATATTATGAGTAGTGTAGACTTGCTTAAATATTAGATAACTTTCGCTATCCTTTTGAAGCGCTTAACATGTATTGAATAAATAAATAATATTATATATATATAAAATATTACTAATTTTATTTTTATATTCAATTTTAATGATTTGTTTTAATTAAATAGAAAATTAATAAAATAATATCTTATTAATAATATACATAATAATTAATTATTAATCATTATATATAATAAGATTTAGAAATGATGGCTCTAGGTAAATATTAATAATCTCACTCATATAGATATATAATCTTTAATATAAATATATAAATATATTATTATAGTTAAATAATAATTTAATAATATATAATCAAGTAATCTTAAATCGTGAAATAAGCTCTAAAGTTTTATATGTATAATAATAACTATATTATCATATATATATAATTAAAATATTATAATAATTTAATTAAAATTATCACAATTATAATAATTATAAAATATATATTAATATAATATTAAGTATATTTTAGTATATACGAATTATATAAAATTAATATAATAAATTATATATTATAATTAAATATATTAAGGGTATAATTTATCTATTATATAATATTAATTATAATTAATAAATTAAAATAATAATTATAATGAATATGTATACTATATATTTAATATAAATAATAATAAATAATAGATTATTATAAATTAATAAATTACATTAATAATGATATGAGTTTAATATAATATAGATTAAATTCAGTATATATATATTAAAGTATTATATCAATATCTCTAACTAATTAATGATAAAAGAAATATATAAATATAATGTAATATTATTAAATTAAATTATTAATACTATAATAGTAAAGCAATGAATTATAAAAAACTTAAATAATATATTAAACAAGATATAAAAGTAAAGAAAAAGCAAGACAATGGTAAATTTAATAATATAATAATTATTTATAATATTATAATATATAATTAAATAGTAAATTAATAATTTTTAATTAATAGCTAATTAAAATATTAAATTACTTTAATAAAAAATTATAAAATTAATATATTAAATTTTAAAATATAAAATATTTTAATAATTTTTTAAGAGTCCATGTTTATTTCATATATTATAATAAATAAATAATTAATTAATAAATAATATATAATAGTGTGTGATGTGTGATTGTGAATATTATATAATATCTAATTAATAATTATAATAATAATTATAAATAAAAATAATTATGAATAAAAACATAATTAATTTCATTGATTCATTTGGTCTAAATGGTTATGTTTCGTCGTACTTAATACACATTATTATTATAATAGAATTGATATAATACAAATAATACATTGAGTAATAATAATAATATAAATATTATAAAATTAAAATATATAAATTAAATAATAATATAATTAAAATAATAATTATAAATAGATAATTTATAATAATAATACAAAGAGGTTAATATATTAATATATAAATATAATATAATATATAATATAATTATAATATACATATATATTTAATAATATATATAATATTAATATATTTTATATAAAATATTAATTAATAATAAAATTAAATATAAAATAATACAATTATTAATTGACTACAATAATTTTAAATATAAATCACGAGATAATGAAATATAATACAATAATTAAATCCTAATCGGCCTACAATATATCATTATACTTTAATACATAAGATAATAATATATAATTAAAATTAAATTAATATATAATAATAAATATATGAAAGAATATGAATTAAAAATATATGTTTTCACATTCATAATTAAATAAATAAATTTGAAAATATTAATTAATAATATAATAATTTATGATAAATCAATAATAAATTATATAATCATTATATATTAATAAATATAAGGTTATAATAATATTGTATTAATAATATTCTATATATATTTAAAGAGAGCTTAGTGTGTATTATTGAATATATTTATACTATCCTATTAGAATAACTAAGTTTTTCTAATTTATGGCAAATTAAGGTACCTTCTATAATATAATACTCAAAATAATAATATGCTTGTTGCAAATATTATTGTTATTCAGATTGAATTATATTTGAATTCATGTACGACATATGATGAAAACTAAATTATTTAACTAAATATAACTAAACAGAACGTTCTCATTTCTTAAATATTTTTATTATGTCACTATCGAATATTATCCAAGGGCGTACTAATAGATGTAGTGGGTTAGGTAGCTCCTACGGCCATATTTTTGAAGTCTTTTTTATATAAATTAAAATGGTGTAAGTTTACTAATTCAGTTACAATTTTATAAGTGAAAATTGGACAAGAAAACTGATTCTCATAACTTATTATAACTATATAATATAGAAAATTAGTTTATAATAGATTTCTGTGCTACTCTATATTAAATTTATTTATATGGAAAATATTAGTGTATATTATGTATTGGTTGCCTAAGTAGTATAATTTTTTTATTATATATTTTTGTGTGCGTGTAGGTATATGTTTTACTCATTTCTTAATAATATATACTGGATCCGCGAAAGTCATTGCCATATTATAAAACATATTGGCCTGAACGCGCCTTTCGTGTGATATAATAATTCGATATAATCACGCGCAACAAGTTAAAAATTTTCGCCCTTCTCGCCGAAGGACGCTACGCCAATTGCTGATATGATGAAGTAATATTGAAATTTCTCCTCTCTCTTTTGCATACCTCTCTGTGCATGATCGTATTTCTATTCTATCTTACTCTAATCTACTCTGTCTCATCTAACTCTATCATATACTATACTATCTATTAACTCTCGTGTAATGTCAAGAATAAGTGTAACTTGGCCTCGAAGAAGTATAAAGTGTATAGCATAGTTAATGTGTTTTCTGCTATGTTCTTGAGAGGGGTACGTTAATATGTTGATTTTTGGAATTTTAACTTATATGCTACAGTTATATAAATGCTGTTTCACCTTGTGTGTGAATATGTTTTGAAAGAATTCCATAATAGGAGTAAGTGTTGATTTTATATTTAAGATAATAGTTTACACTACGGAGGTTATAACTTATGTAAAGAAAAACAGCTTTACTTTAAAATTCTTATCAGAAAGTATGAATTCACCACCTCAAATAATGAGTATAACACACATAATAAAAAATTTATTCAAATGTTTTGAGTGCAGCTATGAATCTTCTAAATAAGAATAGGTACATATACGTAATGCAATTTGTAAAATGTTTTCGCTATTTTTTCTTACACACACACACACATAAACACATTAACAGCACATATATATATATATACTATATATACTATATATATATATATATATCTATACTACTTATATATAACTATATATATTATATAAATATACGTAGATATGTGAAGATGACTACACTCACGCGATACAGGATCCTTTTTTTTTTTAGAAGATAAAAATTAGATGTCTAAGTTATAACATATATATAGCTATCAGTCTACATAGTATATTTATTTATAGTATAATACAATATATATATAGTGTATATATATTTTTATTGTATAAGTATGTATATAATATATAGTATATATCTATAAGATAAACGCCTATAGCTACTATAGCTATATATATTTATATTATATATATCATTTATATAATAAATACCTGTGTAAAGCAATCTTCCCAGGTACGCCCTGATATATACTATAATATTATATTTTTATTTATATATATATAATATAATCTATATATATATACTTATATATATATATTATATATAGTATTTATATGTAATATCATATATATATAAGTAGTATATATGATACTAAGTAGTATATTATTTATATAATATATATATATATATATATTATATATATAATACTTATTTATAAGTAATAACATATAATATATATCTATATTAAGTACATTTATATATATATATATCTATATATTATTAATATATATATACTTAAATTAAATGTATATAAGAAAAAACTTTCTTGCTTCCAATTTTAAATATATTATTTTTAACTTATATCTTTTTATGCAATGAAATATCAATGATAATTATGTAAAAGGGTTTTTAATCATAACTAAAAAGAGCTGTAAACTGTTTATAAATATGTTTTAATGAGCAACAATGTTTTGTCTCCCTAGCTTCCGAGGCCAAGAACCGCAGGTGATTCTCTTTGAAGAAATTTCATTTAAATATATATATATATTATATAACTATCAATATATAGTATATATATAATATATATATATATATTATATTATATATATATATATACTATAATATATAGTATATATCTATATACTATATATATAGTATGTATATATACTATATATATATAAATTTTTTGTTATAAAGGTAAACATACTGAAACTAATTTTTAAATTTATTATTGGATCAAATCTTTTAAATATTATATTATATATATATAATATATATATTACTATATAGCTATATATATATAACGTATAAAAATATATATTCATGTGAATGTATGAATATGTAAATACGATCGTGAAGAATTATAAAAAAAAAAATATTTCTAAGATGATTTATTATCTAATGTTTAAAAGCGCATCGTAAATACAATCCTATTAGGAAAGGCACAATTGCAACTTGTTATAAAAATGATAATTTACATAAAAATAACACGATTTAAATTAATTAAACAAATTTTATGTTAAATCTCTTTTTTTATTTATATATTTGGTCTCTAACTTCTAAGCTATTAGTCATTATTCTTCAAATCCATATATTGAGGGGAATAACGCAATTCCATGAAAAGAGAAACTAAGAAACTTTTTTGAAAGCTTTCTCTCTTCTCTCATCTCTCTCTCCTGCTCTTCAATCTCTCTCTCGTCTGCTCTTTCTCTCTCTCTCTCTCTCTCTCTCCTCTCTCTCTCATCCCTCTTCTCTTTCTCTTCTCTCTCGTCTGCTCTTTTCTGATTTCTCGCTTGCTGCTTTACTGTAAATAAGTTCTTTATTGCATAGCTCATAGTTTTACCTTTAATATTATTTAATGTAAATTCATTATTTATTTAATGACTTCAAGAATTTAAATCTCTTTAAAGTTTCGTTTCGGTTTTTTTATTCATCCTTCACATGCATCTTGAAGATAAAATCATCTTCTTCAGCAGGTTTACAAATATTTGATTACGGAGTTGAATGATTTTCAATTCAACGGTAAAGCAATTTTTCTTAAATGTTTATTTCTTTAAAATTCTTTTATCGATTTTCGAGATCCCAAAGTAGAAACAAGTCCTCTGATTTTAATCCTAATGTCCTTTTTTAGTAAATATCTTTCTTGAAACCGAGAACCAAGTAATTTGTTTTGTTGCTTTGATGATAAAGACCTTCAGATACTGTGTTTATAATACTTTGCATTAGCGTGGTTTTTCTTTCATCGAACGCATATAAATTCCCAAACATCAGTCAGCGCATGGCTTGTCCGGCCGTGCGGCTGTGCGGCTAGTGCGGCTGTGCGGGCTGTGCGCTGGCGGCTGTGCGGCTGTTGTTATTGTGTGGATGTGAGGAAAAATTAAAGCTTAGTCAGACATAGCTCATTTCTACTTTAGGAAATAATGTATTTTCGCGTGCTTTTTTCCTATAGATTTGATTAAATTTCAACAAACTATTAAAAGGTTTCTAAAACAGGTCTCATATATACTAATATATATATAGATAGTATATATAATATATATATATATATATATATATATAATATATATATAATATATATATATCATATATAGTATAATATATATATATATACTGCAATTAACCGCGTTCAATTTGTATAGATAAATAACTCCTTGAGTGAATCTTTATCAGATCCCGGGCCCTCGCGAAAGGTATGCCAAGCGTGTTACCACTCACCCACGACAAGCTAAAAAGATACGCGACTTAAAACTATGAAAGAGTGCTCTATTCATAGGAATGAAGGACTGCTATGTCAGCGACAGATACATCAAGCCACGCATCTCCGTTGGCAACTCGGGGTCAAAGGGTAAAGCAGGAACCCATGTAAGGAGACCAGCTCTAGATCGGACAGTATAATTTGTTATAGAAGTAAATACTGCAATTAAATCGCAGTTCAATTTGTATAGATATAACATACTCTTTGAGTGAAACTTCACTTAACAGGATTAGATCCCGGGCCCATCTCGCGAACGGATATGACCATGCGTGTTTACCACTCACCCGACAAAATGCTAAAAAGATACGTGATAAACCTAATGAAGAGTGCTCTATTTAGGAATAAGGACCGCCTATGTCAGGACAGATACCTCAGCACGCATCTCCGCTAGCTTACTTCGGGTCAAAGGTAACACAGGACCCATGTTAGGAGACCACTCTAGATCGGAGTATAATTTGGTACGGGATCTAATCCTGGTAAGGGAAGATTCACTCAGGAGTTTTGTATATATATATATTTATATATATATATATATATATATATATACTATATTATAATATATATATATATATAATATATTTTATATATTATATATATATATATATATATATATATTATAAATTTATAATATTAGTATATAATATATATATATTAATATATATAGTATTAATAATATATATTATAATTATATAGTTATTTTATTAGTATATATATATATCATATATATATATATATATATATATATATAATATAATTATATATATATGCCACCTCTGGCAAATCAAATCCAGTTCTCTACAATGGTTTTTTAAGTCAAATAACTTCGGTCTTAAGAGAACCATCTAATTTCAATGGAGAATCCTATTTTCTTTCATCTAATCATTTCTCAGAGTCTTTTTCAGACAGGCCATGTTAGCTTGCTTGGTAATTTCTCCAACCAATACAACCCCTAACCATGATTGGGAGTTTAGATTTGACTTTGAAGGGTGGGCTTATTATGAAGGCTATTATTGACCAGGAAGTCCAAGAATTTTCCATTCAAAATTCTTTTCGTGTCATAATTGAAGATATAAGAGTACAATATTGAATTGAATATTCGCAAATAAGGTAACTGTTTCTTAGAAGAACTAATTTGGTGGAACATATTTGAAGCGTTCACCCACACCATTAATGGTTAGAATTTTGGTAACTAATATTAATATTTCGTGCTTAATTAAAAAAAAAAAAAAAAAAATTAAATGCAAAATATTATTTACAAATTTTCGTTGCTTCAAACATATTAATTGCTCCGTTCCCTAATTCATTCTTTTTTAGCATAGTAAGATGTTTATTCAAATCAGATGATGAACTCTTCTGGATTTTTATCTCCTCTTTCCTCACTTTCTCTTCTGTTTTCTTTTATTTCTTCAATTTTAATTTTCATTATCTCAGGCAACGTCGATCATATATATATATTATATATTATTATATTATATAGATAATATATATATAACTAATTATATATATATACTATATATATATATATAATATATATAGTAATATATTATATATTTATATATACTAAGATTATATATATATTATATAGGTATATATATATATATTAATTATATATTATATATATATTTATATATATATTATACTATATGATATATATAATATATAATATATGTGT
>JABUQX010102480.1:20000-21093 GCA_015478945.1 Trachelipus rathkii
TATATATATATATAGTATAGTTGTTATATATATATATATATATAGGTAGAAGATTGGTATTCTCCCAAAGTTATAAATTCATATATATAAGTATATATATATATATAAGAGAGTATAATATATAAATTTATATATATATTTTATATATCCATATCTGCCATCAAATTCAGTTTCTACTATGTTCCTAAAGTCAAATAAACTTTCGGTCTTAAGAGCGCCATCTAATTTCAATGGAGAATCCTATTTTCTTTCATCTGATGACCATTCTTTCAACACTTTATAATCACTTTCCCAGGTCTTTTTCCAGAACAGAACCGTGTTAGCCTGCTTGGTATTTCTCCAAACAATACAACTTTCACCATGATGTGTGAGGTTAGAATTTGAACTTTGAAGGGTTTCTTATATATAAAGGCATATTGACCAGAATGTCCAAGAAATTTTCAATCAAAATTCTTTCGAGTATATTTGAAGACATAAGAAGTACAATATTGAATTGATTTCGAAAATAAGGTAACTGTTTCTTATAAGAACTAATTTGTGACATTTTGAAGCGTCCCACCATTAATGTTAGAATTTTGTAGTTATTAATATTTCGTGATTATATCAAAAAAAAGAAAAAAAAAATTAAATGCAAAATATTATTTACAAATTTTCGTTGCTTCAAACATAATTAATTGCTCCGTTCCCTAATTCATTCTTCTTTAGCATAGTAAGATGTTTCTTCAAATCAGATGATGAACACTTCTGGATTTTTATCTCCTCTCTTCCTCTCTGCAACCCCTTCTTCTCTGCTTTTTTATTTCCACGAAAGACTGAGGACATATGCGAGTACATAGGTTCATAGCAGCAGCAGCAGCAGCAGCAGTATATATATGGTATATAGCAGAGCATAGTGCGCATATATATAAGTAGCAGTGTTGGCAGCGTTGCTATATATGCAGTGCAGCGTGAGTATGTTTCGCGCGGCTACAGTATATATATATATAGCAGCAGCATATATGCAGGTATATGAAGTGGTACTGTGCCGCGAAAGTGTTTCACGATAAATGCGAAAACGGTTAAACACTCATCGATAAATGAACCGAAGTACAAG
>JABUQX010102481.1:0-43910 GCA_015478945.1 Trachelipus rathkii
CTCAAACTTACTCTATCTCAGCTGGAGGTATTATGCTACAAAACCTTTGAATTGGCTTTTACATAGCTTAAAAAACCACCTCCTTGCCACCAATACCTCTTCACTTATGATAAAGCAAAATAACATCCACCCAAAGAATATAATACTACATAGTATTATATTAGATTAATATACTGATAACCTTATATATTATATAGTTAATTAAAATATGTAATTATATTAGTAATTATAATATAAATATATATATATATTATTAACTATATATATATATATATAATATATATATTCTAATACCGAATTCAATTCCCATTACCTCCTTTTCCAGATGCAGTGCTTCGTGGAGGTGCGCAACATAGCTAGGACCGGATTGGGTGGGAAACAGATACTCAAACGTATTTATCAGCTTATATTTGGTCAAAGGGGCAAAGTACTAAATATAGAAGAACAAGAAAAGAGCATTTGAACGTAAGTTCCCAAAGGGGAAGCCTCTCATCTCCACTTACCATCCATCCATACCTTTAAATGGACTATAAGTGTCCGTCACCAGTGGAAATGGGGGAAATAATCCCACCCTGCCCATCCACAACCAAAGAAAGACCTCAGACGACATCCTCATCTGTACACCACTCTGTATGAGCATACGCACTTTCACACAAGTCGTTCATGCCCTCTTTTTAAAACGCCCACCATTAATATCCCTTATACCAGCCTTTCTTTTTTTTCTCGCCTCTGCCCCTCCACTCACTTCTTCTCTCAGACCTTCCCTTTAAGAGGACTCTTCAATCCCACTTTTTCTTCACTGTCTCCCGAAGCCGTTATATTATCCAGCATATATTTCCTCCCCGCGACGTCACACTATCGACTTTCAACGCCACATACCGACGCCGACTTTCTAAAAACTAGCAAGTCGCAACCGAGCTCTCTTCACCACGCGATCTATGCATCTGCCTGTGGCAATACTTCTTCCACATTATACCTCGGATGTCTACTTACTTTCTAAGCTCCATCACTATCTTATTTATATCATCCAAACTACTAGTTATATATTATGATATATATAACCATTATAATATTCATATATCTTATATAATTTATATATATAAATCTTATTACATATATGAAAAAATATATATATTCCTACATATATTATCTATATCAATCATAACCACTACAAATAATATATATACTCATATATACCCTGATATTTATATTATATCTATATAAAAAATTTGTTCAATATATAAAATATATAAATATATATATCATGCAATTTCAGGGTACTAAACGACAAGTATACTATTTACATACTTATTGGTGATTATAAATTCTACTAAAAATCTGCCCATATATATATATATATAAAAACATCAATTTATATATATATATTATATATAATTATTATATTTTTTTACAGTATTTTATTTTTCGTTTCAAGTAATATTATAAATACAAATTTATAAGTATAATTTCTTAGAGTAATCGAGATTATAAAATTACCTCTACTCTAATATATAGTAACGAAATTCAATTGCATATAAAACATATATTAATAATACATAAATTTAATATAACTCTATAAAGTTTTAAAAATATCATCTCATAGTATACAACTTAAAATTAAACAAATAATATATATTTTTATTTTATATTATATATCTATATCTTTTAAGACATTTAAAACACCTATATATAAAAATAATATATATATATATAGTTCATTTAATATATATATCTTAGAATCTCTGAGCTAATTATTTAATTATCTGCTCACTATATCATAACCTTATATAAATTTTTTCATCAATTTTTAACAATAAATATATAAAATATAAAATAATACAATTTGCACCAATATAATTATAATATTTAGAAACTATACAATTTGCAACCGGATAATTAACTCACTATTTACTTACCATATTAAATTCAGTTATAAATAAGAGTTGTGATTTCAACCTCTCAGAAATTATATATATATAGTAATTACTCACTACTTACCCTTATTACACCGTCCCTACCTCAGTAACTCCGTTAAGCATAATAGTCTACTTATTATATTACTCTCTATATATATATTAGATGATCTCTCATTAAATTATATTACTATTATCCTATTACTATATTATATTATCATGTTATATACATATTTTTATGATTTGGGTAACAAATTTCATATATAATACATATAAATAATATATTTAGATATATAGTCTGTATACTATATATTTATGAATTTAATTTAATATATACTTAAATAAAACTGTTTCATTATTATACCAAGATACTAATAACTAATTTAATTCACTCATAGACATGTGATATACTTATAAAAACCACTCTTAGACTCCTACCGCCTATTCAATTCCTAAATACCAAACAAACACGTGTAGTATATAACTACGGTCTTTTATGCTGAGCCCAGTTTACTTATATTTCATATATATTACGGACAACTAATTATCAATGCCTATTAATATATGACTAAAACTTATATTCTAATAGCAGGCATACAAATATAAGATCTTCTTAAAAGAGGAAGGTATATATGATGAAGTTGGAGTCGATTATATATATATTACCTGAATTTGTAATATCCATATTATTTATAAAATTTTGGAGAAATATATAATTTGGATTAAGAACTTTGATAAAAAATATTATACCCTTCAATAATCACCTGATTTATAACTATATAGAGTATACTTTAGTTAAATCATCTTAGTTAATAATAACAGATCCAAGATATTACTCAAAAATTTAATCTACTATTTAATTTTATTATCTCATGACATTACTATTTATTAATTCTCAGTTTACAGTAAATCATTATATTTATATTCATAGTTCACTAATGATAGTAAATAATAATAGCTATCTGCACTACTATCAGTATATATATACCTAATACATTAAATAATTTACCCTAACAAACTTGAATGAGTACACATACAATATCGAACAACCAAAAAACTAGATATTATAAGTTAGGTACACCATCGTGTTGAACATCATATAATTATTATTGTAAATTTTTAGTACACAATAATACTATTATCCAAAAGATTGTTTCTCACATACTTTTGTGTGATCTTCTTTATCATATTAGTCATACCGAAAGGGTGTTTGATGCAATAATAACGCAACATAATATAGTATAATACATTCGTGCAACCATATTCTTATTAGTGCGGTTTTGAACCCTTTACCCGTTGATTAGATAACTAATTATAGTCGAAGTAAACCTATAGACTGAATATAAGTACTCATAATTAATATATCATAGAGGTTCATAATCTTAATGAGCAAAATAATGATATATATCCTAACTGAATTCAACAAGAAACTATTATAACCTAAGGTATTCTCAACGTTATATCTGTAATAATTCTCAATTTGCATATGTTCAGGGTATAAACTATAACTATATATGTATTTATATAAATATATAATTAATTTGTAAACCCTTAGCTAATCATATTTCATTTAGATGAAACTACTTTCATTTGATATTATAATATACTGTTAAAACAATTGATTATATGTCATAATATATTATTATAACATATATAAGTATTATTTCTTATTATAAATACTTTAACGATATATATTAGAACAGTTATCTTCATTATAACCTAAAGAGTATTTCTATAATAACACATATAGCTATAATTATTTACTTCTTTACTCATAAAGTATAAGTAATATGTAACAACATCTCGTTAATCTGGGGAATTATTATTATGAGTTCCGTATTAACCCTCTATTAATATTTTATTTGAATTATTATATAATTATTATGTTAGTAGTTTGAAAAATATCGAACCTGTGAAGACGAAGTATTAATATTATTATTATCTTGTGATTGTTATTAATTATTTCACCAAACTCTAATTTAATATTATTGAGGTATTATTAAGTATTTAATTAGCCATTATTATTTATACTATTATTGTATGCGTGGGATTGATTTCCTCCCATCATGCCTTTATTATTATTATTTTTATACCCGTAAATAATTAATGTAATTATTAGTTAATTTGTGTATAAAAAAAACTTTCCCATAAAACAAGCAATTATAAACAGTCTCTGACGCAATTAAGAGGTCAAGGCTGACCGAATAAAGATGGAATTGACTAAAAGCCGCTTATTGACGTAAACCTCAGATTAGAGAACAAAAACAGCAAACGGTTTTACCATACCAAAGTGCTAAGACTTGGGAACGTTATACCATACACCTGTTTCACTACAGAATACTCCTCCTCCACTTAAAAAAAAACTGAATAAGAAAAGTCCAAAAGCTAGTTTCTTTGCTGACAAATTCAACAGACTCAATCCAACCCACGTTCGCAATGGAGCATCATTAACGACATTTTAAACCGACACAATAAACTCAAAACAAAAATAGAACAATTAAAAATAGGGTGATGCAAATATGCATCATAAGCAACGCAGTAGTCAATGATTTGAACTCCTACTTTACTACCCGTAGAGAGGAGGCAAGCTTTAAGCACGTCCAGCACATCTCCCCGACATTACACCGATGATGGGTCTTTGGGGCCGACTATAGTAATACCACACCGAAGGGGAGAACTTTGCAGGTTTACATTCGAGAAAAAGTGATCAACCTCGTGGATCTGTGAAGTGTGTATAAATGGTTCCATGATAAAGATCAAGGCCTGACCCTTCAGGACGTGTCCCGATACTGGATATAAACAAAACCACGGACACACAAATAATAAATCTGCAGCCATATTGTAGTCGCGCAACTCTCTCCATCACAACTTCAACATGTCCCGAAACTACATATCTACATAAAAACCAACGGCTCCTGACTTAAAAATTGCAAAGATAGTTGTGCCCTGTTCCCAAAAAGCTTCTAGACTACCTACCTTCCAGACAACAACACTTTCTCGTCCGTACGATTTAATACGATACGATAAAGCAACATGTGGCAAACAATGCTCTTTTGAAAAATCTTGGTCCCATTACTCAACTTACTACTCCCAGGACATTACTTGCGATGTTAAACGGGGTTCTTCTTCTCTCTTTCAAAAGAATCAACTCATATGACGTTCACCCAAAAAGAAGACCGCAAACAGAGGATGCTTGATATTCCTTACTGAAAAACTATACAAAGCACTAAATGAAAAAACAAAAACATGTGTACTTTACGTTAGATTTCTCGAAAGCATTCTATGTAGTTCCGCACAACCTACTCTTAACCACTTATTAGAGAGATCTTGGTATATCAGTAATGGTTCACAACAATGGTTTCAATCATACTTATCTGACCGAACCACCAATTACGTCAGTCTTAGCGTATGCACAGCTCGAATCATTTCTCCATACTTGCCCTTCAAAATTACCCAACGTGTGTCCCGCAGGGCTCCATGTATTGGGCCACTATTCTTTTATATATATAGTACAAATGCTTCTCAAAAATTGTTCACAATTCTGGTAATACACTGGTCAGTTAATGCTGATGACACTGCATCTTAAATACTCCACGAAAACCGTAATATAAGAACCACATAACGACAAAAGTAAATCAATGAACTTATAAAAACATATATAACTTCATGGGTGAGAGCAAATCAGACTCTCCCGAAGATCGACAAAAAAACAAATTATCTTAGTATAACTAAATCAATTAAGAAACCCTAGTTCCCAACTAAATTTACATCAGGGGAGCAAAATGATATTGAATGTATAAATCGGGTTTACGAGTCTGAGCCTAAGTTATTAAGGTTATTATCTTGACGCACCAGCTTTCTTTCACTAAGAGTCACACTTTAAATAGTCTCATATAGCATTTTAAGTTATCCCATATGCTATACTCTATGGCATTCTCCTTATAAGATAAGGGAGACTTGTTCCATCCAACAAAAATTACATAATTTTTTATAAAAAAAAACCATCTTTATCTTATAGTCTTGTTTTTATCCGCATTCTATCCCCCTACTACTTGTCTTTTCCACTCTTGAGAGGGCAATTGAATGCTTAGTATTTCAGATCGAATGCGGGTTGTTGTGTTTCACAAGAACCGTTGCACTCCAATATATCCTGCATTGACAGAGCGCTTCTCTTCTGTTCGATTAGCCAAACATAAAATACTTAATTTTTCGCTCATCTTGTAATTCATCAGGGCCTTCAATGTCTAATACTACCAACCCTTGAACAATATACATCAGGGTTACCCGTCACTGATCGTCCTAAAATAGTGATTGTGGTTTTGTGATCAGTCACTCCTATTAAATTCTAGCAATCCTGACACATCTGGGAATAGTAAAGTAAAATGTGTAGTCATATTCTTTAAGTTCACAATTAAAGGATACTGGCAAATGTAGTCTTTGATTCATAGATAATGTGTTACTAGAATCCTTTAATAGCTTGTTAAGAACAACAATATTCATCGATTTGGTACCCATATTTTTCCTCTTCCTTAGACAATTATGAGTCCAAATTCATCTTAACGAAATCTCGGAGGGGCTTTTATTATCCAAATCTTAGTTAATATGGTGTCATACCAATTGTGGAATTAATATATATTCTCCCCTCAAAAATTTAAATTTCAGGAAGTTGAAATGACATCACGCTCGTTTCTGGTAGAAAATATCAGAAACTTCTTTTATTATCGGATAAATATACTTTTGCATTGAACGTGGGCCATTCCACCCACACGTTTTTAAGAGTCCTTCAGTTGAATATTCTACATTATCAGACTAGTTGGAACTGACACGTTAGTAATTGTCCGGCGGTAAGCGTATTCCCTTTAATGGGCTGTATTATTATTTATAAGACTTTAAATTGTCCTCTCTTCTCTTCGCGTTTCTCTTTATAAATCTATCAATAGGTTCAATGCCCTGCTAGCTTTTGAGTGCTATGACACAAGCCTCGAGTTTATAAATTCAACCATTATATATTTTCATTATTTTATCTAGATTTTATTCTCAAAATTTTAAATTACATCTATATTTAATAGTATTAATTATTATTTATCATAAATCTTTTTTATCTTCTTCAGTCCTTGAATTTTCTATAATTATTATTTATCTATATCCTATTATTAATTGATGATATATTTATTTTAATAATTTATTCTATACATCTGAAGGAAGCTTCATTTTATTCTTTCGTATTTTTACAGTAAGTACTTAATAATTATACATATTATTATATATGAAATGCTTTGTAAATAATATTATACCATGTTAATATTATATATTTATTAGTAAAGAATATTCTTTGAAAATAACTAAAACCATGTGAATAACATGTTCTGTAAGTGAAGATCTTTGAAAATAATTATTCAATATATCTATTTAATAAATCTTCTTTGATTACTTTAACTAAGTGTGAAATATTATCTATTTTTTTATTTTTAATACAATTTGTAATACTTGAAGACATGCTACATTTTTGCTAATAATTGTCTTCGTTACCATGCACTCAATACTATTTAGACTTTCTGTTTTAGCTTTCTGTTTAACTGTTATTACTATTAATAGTTATTAAACCAAGATATGTAAATTAGCAATATTTGTTAATATATCTTCACCTACACCACCCTCCATTACCACTTACTTAGTTGTATTTTATTATTTTTATTATTGGCCCTAATTATTATATTAATTCTTATATTTCTCCTCTCTATTTCCTATTATATTATTATTATTACTCTATTATTATTATTAATTTATTGTGATTATTACTCTTATGAACTTGGATTTATTACTTGTTGACTTGATTATTATTATTCCCTTATTCATATATTGAAGTCGAAACAGGTTTAGGTTCTTTCATTAGTAGTACCGATTCGATATTACATATCTATCTCTTCATCAATTATGACCATTAATCTAGATTTTTTTACTTACTTTTATTTACTTCATTTCATTATTATAATTTCCAACATTTATTATTAACAAGCTTCTATTATTTATTATCTCGATTATTTTATTAGGGTATTAAAATTCTCATGCATTCTATTAATCTATACTATTTTCATTATTATTATTATTCCATTTATTTCCTACTTTAACTATATTAATGTATCTAGTTCGATTATTTTATGTATTATACTTGATCCTTTATTATTTCTCATGGTATTATTTGGATTTTTATTTGAGTTATTGATGTACCTTAATATTCTGTATGGCTGTAAAGACTTGTTTCTTTATAAACACTCTTGTTTATTATTTTCATCATAATATCTTTGAAATTATTATATATATGGAAGTGTCTTTGATAATTAACTATTAATATTATATTTTTATTAGTGTTATATATTTCCATTATTAATAATTATTAAATACATCTTTTTTATTATTATAAATATGTATTAAGTCTATTATTATTAGGTATCATTCCATTTAGTATATTATTAACTTATTAACTTTATTAGTATAGTAATGCTTTATTTGAGAATTGCATGACATATTTATTTTTAATCTATTTTCCATTCCATTTATTTCTATTATACTATTAATACATTTATTATTATTCATCAATGAGTTTATTTTTATTCCTCTAAATTACTCTAACTATACCTGGACATGATTTAATTTCTTAGTTGTTATTCATTATGGGTATTCTTCTATTACATTTCTATCTCCGTATTTACATATTATTTAATTTTATTATTATCTCTCTACTCATAAATTAGGAACATTTGATCTGTATTATTATTATTATTTCAATGTTATCCTTATTTATTTTGTTATTCATTCCTTCACATCCTTATTATTTTTGATTGATGTATTATTAATTACTTGTCCACTATCTAATATTATCAATCTATTGATATTCTATTATGTATCGAGTTGGTTCATGTTATTATGTTATTTATTATCCTTCATTTTAACCTCTTATTATTATATTATTTTTATATTATTATTTATTTTATTATGTGATTTATTTATAATAAATTATTATTATATTAATTATTCCAATTATGATATAAATCCTACTTAGTTATTATATATTCGCAACTTATTAATTATTATCTATCATTTTATATGTATTATTTATTTATTAATCTTAATGTTATCATTCAACTTATTATTATTATTAATTTATTTTATTTAATGGTTATTATATATTTAGTTATTATTTTGAAATTATATCATTATTATTTTCAATTATGGTAGTTTCCGACTATTAGTATTATTAATTCCTAATCTTGTATTCATTTATTTTTATTCATTACTATATAATGATTATTTTGATTATTATTTTTAATTATTATTATATTATTATTATATTATTATTAAATATTAATATCATTATCCGGATGGTGCTATTAGGTAGAAGTGTAAAATATGTAAATTAAATTGTGGAACTACATACCTAAGTACTTGAATTATATTGCTGAACTACATACATTAAACACGTTAATTAAATACGTTAAATTCGTGAATTATATTGTGGGACTACATACGTTAAATGAGCAAATTAAATACGTTAAACACTTGAATTATATTGTAGGACTACATGCGTTAAATACGCAAATTAAATACGTTAAATACGTGAATATATTGTGGGATTACATACGTAAAATACGTAAATTAAACACATTAAGTATGTAAATTGTATTGCTGAACTACATACGTTGAGTATATGAATTATATTGTTAGACTACCTAGGTCAAATACGTAAACTATATACGTTAGCAAAGTGGTTAGTTGGTATAATAAGCGAGACACAGCCCTCTAAAAGTTTGATTCTTTATTTACTATTTCTGTAGACTTATAAATTGAGACAGTTCTTCATCCCATTTTGAAATCGATAAAATTTAATTCGAACATAGACATTTATCAACATTTACTTTAAGTTCGCTTTATTCAGTAAAATATTACGTGAACAAGATGAATAACTTCACAATTTTGCAATTATGTATACATTTTAAAAATCTTGAACATGATTTGTTGACTTGATTCTATAGAGTCCTAACAAGTGACGTTTTAATTTAGTGAAACCGTAAATTAAAGTCCATTTATATTTATAGTGAAACCGTAAATAAAGGCTATTTATATTATATATATATATATTTTTTTGTCTCATTTTTTGCGTCTTATATATAAATAGCATTATGGGTCTATAGAGCATATAATTAAGCATGATATTCAACCTACGATTTTATATTACAGAAGGAAATATTATTTATCGAATATATTTTTGTATTTATATATAAAAAGAACGACTTATAAATTGTACGCATTCTATATATTTCTCCATTTGATCTGCTGAGATCAATGATAATAGACGATGTTGACCGGAGATAGGAGGGATGTGATCTCCATATTACGATGTATGTCCTGAAATAGCCAATGACAAGTAGTCTCCGATTTTGTCTCTCATGTGTAAGCTTGCTATTAGAAACGTCAGACACGTAATATATTACGTGTGAGCATTATGTAACTAAAAATGTGAGTACAACTTTTTCGTTTTAATTGATTAAAGAGAATGTCATTTTGTAAACGGATCTCTTTTAGAAAATATAAAAAAATCTGCCTCAATTAATTTTACTAACTTATTATTTGATTTTAAAATAACATTGGTTATAACCAAATATAATTCTAAATTTTTTATGTAATGATTATTAAAATATTTGATAAATGTTATATTTATATACATTTATGTATAATATTTAATATTTTGAATATGAATATTAAATTTTAATAATTATTAATTCAAATTCAAATTGAACTTTCTCATATATATAATTTTTTTATTATTCATCCCTAATTCCTAGAGAATAGGTCGCTGGTTTTCTTATATCTTTTATTTATTCCCCATCGAATGTTTACTATCTTATTAATTAATTGTAATGGTATTTTGAAAATATATATTTCTTAGTAACTTTTTCTCCTTCTCTTTTATAGTTTTATTCTTTGACAGTTTTGTGATGAAATTTATTTAGACCCCAAACTAGACTTCACCAAAATATAATAACCTTATATCTTACTGTAAACTAGTTTTACTCTGTATTATTTATGCTTCAGAAGTAGGTGGGTTATAGAGCTTTGTGGGAAAGAGTTGATAAGTGATTGAGTGTCCAGGTAAAATCATTCATTATAAGTATATAATAGTAATAATTTATAATAGTAGTAGTAGTTAATGTTAAAATATGAGTGATAAAAAAAAACTCTGGAACTATATTCAGCGATATAGAAAACACCCATTGTTATTTAAGGATGACAATTTATATAAATTATATTTATTATGTTTTTTTAGCTTATTATTTTGATTTTATGGTTAATTTAAAAAGTTTCTCTATTTATCAGTATAGCCTTTTTATAATTTTATTCTATATAATGATAATAGATATATATATATATGTAATGATATATATATATACTTAATAAAGTATCAAAGTATTAATAGTCCAGTTCATTAATCCCAGTGATTTTAATAAACGTGGAAAACACAACTTAGTAATCAATAATACTCCAGTGATATGTAATATGTTATGAATTCTAAGTCACATATTAACCTCAAAGTTATTAGTAATTAGGATATGTAGTCATTTTTCTCACCTTCTCCCTTTGGTTAAGTATTACCCAAGTTATCCTCCTTTAAGATTTCTATCTGAGATATCATAGTTCTCGGAACATCATTTTAAATAAGACCTCCTCAACAGATGTACTTATCGTTAGAAGTAAGATTAGTTTAATTATAATAATAAGTTAGTATTATACTTTATTGTTTACATATTCTTTATTAAAATCATGTTTCAATAACTCAATATCTTTATATAACATTCAAACACAAAAACTAATTCCTGTAATATTTACAGGGTCTTATTTTATGGTCTTACTTCCAGTTTTGTCTTGATTCGGTAATAAGTGCCCTGCGAAAGTCTTTATTTATTTAGATATAAGATGGTGGAGATTTTACGAGTGATCTTTTGTTTTTAAAATCTTATTAACTCTTTTGAAAAATTGGTATTAATCATTGAACCTATCAAAAAAGAAATTATCTTTTTTAGGTTGTAAGATGTCTTGATTTACAGTTTCGATGACCTCTTAAATGCTTCAATTTTTTTTTGAGATGTCTACATTTCTTTAGTATACATCGAAGGAACTTTACAGTTTAAATTTATTTGGGGATATATCCTTTTGAAAGATCAAGTAGAGTGCCAATCACTGTGTTGTATATTCTTTCATTAGTTATTCACTAGAAAAATATTATGTTTCGTTGAGGATGTTTCCCATAAACTTATTACATACATTTTTTGTTATTTGAGTGTTCTCAACCAACATCCCACATAAGGTAATTAGTATTATATTGCTTTTTTTAGGGTTAATGACATTAACTTAAGAGATATTAAATAATATAAGCCACCAAAATCCCGTAATAGTAAACTAGGGACGTCTGACTTTGACAATTGTAATACATATAGCTATATTACATATCTCACATTATAATCACCCGTTACTAATGAATTGAAAATTAACTTTTTAACCCCTCTACTACTTATTGATTAGATAATTACATAGTGATTAATCATATATTCTTTACTCATCTTTCATTATCTACCTACCTCTAAATCTCTATAAGTTATAATTATGATATACTTTAGCCACAACACCAGAGTGCATGGGAGAGCGATTGTCCTCTTATCTGACACCCTGCAGTTAGAAATTAAAGTTTGATTAATATTCTCTTTAATAACATATCTACTCTACTAGGTAAATATTACTTAATTTCTTTTTACACTTTATCTACAGTTCTAACTTATTTCTATATTAATTTTGATATACTAATTATTTTATTTCTTCTGGGGTCAAGTGACGTAATTTTTACTTTGCCACTCGTCCTTGGTCTACCACTACATAATATATAATTCTATATAATATATATATTAAATATTGTATATAATATTAATATTATAATAAGTAGTAATAAATGTATATATATTAAAATATATATCAACGCCAGAATCATATTTTCTCCCCCTTTTATATATATATACGATTAATTTTTACAGACCCTCTTGAAAAAGGTTAAAAAATATAAAATTTTAAATCTGTGTAACACACATAGTTAAAAATGCGATGTTGATAACGCTAAAACCGATACATTTGTGTAATCAGCAATATTTGATGTAATCTAATCAATTCGAACCCGTCCAAGAAATTTCATGTTAAATTAAAGTATATATTATTTTTTAATGATTATTATTATTGAATGATTATTATGAAAAAAAAAATTAATAAAGAAAAATATTTAAAGTAGAAAATTAATACAAAACAAAATATTACTAAACTGTTAAAGCAAATTTAAATAAAATTTATTAAAATCTACAATTCAATAAATTTAATCTTATTTAAAAATGATTTATTTGAATATTGAATGTTGTGAGATAGAAAAATAAGTTTGCTCTCAATGTTGTGAGTTCAACGTGATCATTTTATCCTAAACACTTTACCTATCGACTTTGAAAAAGGCTTCTTAAAAAAATGCTTGTTCTGAAAAAGCTTTTTTTAAACATTTGTTCCAACCGTATAGAACTTTATATAGTATAATTCCTATTTTAACCTTAATAAATTTATGATCCGCTTATTCAAATTTGTGGCTTAACAGAAAACCTTAAGAGACAGTATGAATTCAAGAATGCAGATACTTCTAGAAGGACCTTCCTATGTTAATCAGACCAAGTGTTAAAGTTAATATGATAAGGTGTAAAGTCGGAGAATACAATAATAATGAAATTCGATAGGTTCAGGCTAGGAACTTTTAAGGTCGCGAAAGTTGCGGTTCGCGGGTACTATATTACTAATATATATATATATATAATATATACTATAATATATATTATATTAAATATATATTATATATATATATATTATATAATATTATAATATATATTTACACAATTTGTGGGAATTCATCCTGCTACAATTTTCCTTAAATCAAATTAAAGATCTAAAATTAAAATTTATTTTTAAATATTTTCTATCAAACAATAATATATAATTTAAATCTGATATTTCAAACGAGATCGTGGTTGAGGGTGTCATGATGAATATCTATAGATGCGGATGCAGATGCGGGTTTTATTTTCAACTTCAGGATTCGGCTATATGCAGGATGTTCGTATAAGATGTCATGTGCATTAACAATATACCTAAATTTCTATATATATATTGGCTTATATAAATATGTAAAAAGATAAATATAGTATGTTTAATAGATTAAAATATATTCTAATATATAAAAATATATAGTAATATATTATGTTTATTAAACTATTAAAATTAATATATATTAATAATATATGAATATTATAAAACATGCCAAGGACTCAGTTGGACTTGAGGATCGGATTGGTACCACATACTAACCACAAAATCACAAAAAAGCCAAGACAAAAAAGACGATTTTATTGGGAGATTATTCTTGAACTTCAAATTTGTTATTTAAATAATGTAAATCAAGAACTGTAGTTAAAGTATTATATAATAGGGAAGTTATGGGATGTAATTCTACTTGGAGAATGTAAGAATGGCTTTTGTAAAGGTAATTTTATACAAAAAAAAGGTCTCAGAAGAATAATAACAGGGTGGCTCTTTGGGGAAGGATTGGGGTTATTTTTTTGTTTGACAGGATGTTGAAGTAATTGAGGAATCATGTGGTATAAGAAGTAGATTAGAACGGTTTATTATGTATAGGATTGGCATTGATTAAATATAATATGAATTTAATCAGTTGATTAAATCATTGATTTATTTATCGAAAAATGATTTTTTTTAATTATTTGGCAAATTTTTTTTTTTAAATTAATAATTATCCTTTTTATCACTGATAATATAAATTTATGACTTTTTTTTAATAAAGCAAATTCATCCATGTATGTTTATCCAAATCATTTTGCATAATAGAAAATAAATGATATTAGATTACTCAGATTATTATAAAACATGTATCTATATATATATATTATAATATATATTAAATAATTATATATATATATAATATATAGTTATATTTTAAATATATATATATAATATATTATATTATATATATATAATATATATATATTAATATATATTTAATTATATATAATATATATATAATATATATTATAATATAATATAATATAGATATTACTATATAATAATATATATTTTCTAATAGTATATTTAATCTAATATATTTATTATTATAATATTAATATATATATTATTTATATATATATATATATATATAATATATATATATAATATATAGTATTATTATTATATATGGTATACTATTATATATATATAAATATATATTATATAATACGTATAATTATAATTATATAATATATAGATTATATATAATATATAAATATATATATATGATAATTAAAATAAATAATATAATAATAATATAAATTATCTATATACTATATAATATATAATTATCTATATATATATACATATTATATATAAATAAATATATATTTACTCTATATAATATAATATAATTTTAGTAATAGCTTGACCATTAATGTACTTAAAAGTATCCTAATTTAGATTTTAATTGATTATTTACTATTATTAAACAATTAATTATAAATGAATTTTTGCCAAAAAAAATTCAAAAAAATATTAATTTTTTAGATGTTTTTGTTTATTTTTAAATATAAACAATCATAAACCTGTTTGTATGGCAGAAAGGAGATTTATAGGATTTGTATACATTGTAGTGATTTGTTATTGATGTGGTCGATATATTTATAGGATGAATTATTACTTTTTAATTAAAAATTATATGCAATGTTAGTTATTTTAGTGTATTTAAGTATATAAGAGGGGTTAATATACATAATATAGAACGAATTCGTTATTGTATAGTATTTAAAGAAAAGTATTGAAATTATAAGTGTATAGAGGATATAAAGAGTTTTTTTGGTGAAGAAATGGAGAAGTAAGCATTACTTTGTATAGACATTAGTAGGGGGAAGTGAATTGGGATGGTAAGTGTCAAAGAAGCCCAATATTATTATTCTGTGAGTGAAATGAATGTCCTAAATGCTATGGAGTCGATGTAGAAAAGGGTATAGCAGGTTACCATTGAGGCTGCGAAGCCGATGATTGGTAGAAGTAAAAAGCAGCTATATTATATAATACTATATTATGGAAGAATTTGGAGAGGTTGTTTAGTAGTTCAGATGTTATGCATATTAAAGGTAGTATACTAAGTGAGCTCTGAAAAGCAATATTTGTAGGTGAACAAATGTTGAGTTACGATTTAAGAATATTATATTAATTAATCTATATATAATATTATATATATTATAAAATATATATTTATAAATTATATATTAGTATATATAAATTTAATCATATAAATTATATATATATTAAATATATATAATATTATTATATTTACTATTATTAATATATATATTATATATATATAATATGTATAATATATTATATATATAATAGTTATAATATATATAAATATAATTAATATATATATTATTATTATATATATATATATAATATATTATAATATTTAATTTATATATAAATATAATACTATATATTTATTAATATTTTAATACGCGTATATATATATATATTCATATAATAATATATATTATATATATAATACGTATTATATATATTATTAAAAATATATTATAATTCTTAAAATATATATATATAATAAATATATATAATATATAACTATATATAATATAATATATATATTAATATATATATAATTATATATACCTGGTATATATAATATATATGTTATATATAATAATATTAATATATTAATATATTTAATTTATATATATATATATATATAATAATTATGATAAAATAATAATTATATAATAATATTATTAATTATATATAATAATAAGATTTAATATATATTAATATAAATATATACTATTAATAATTATAATCATAATGCAACTACTTCAGTAACTAGCGTTCTACAGAATAGAACGTATATATATGAGATTAGAGTTGTCAGAAATATCTGAATAATCTGGAAAAGACAGAGAAATATCCATTCATAGGACGGCACAGAATATAGAGATTTGTTCCTTTTGAGACCCATGTATAAGACAAAACACTGTTTATTTGTAAATTAGCAGATACTTTGCCGAATAAGTAAATTATCATATACAATCATCTATATATCATCCTTACATCATATCATCATACAATCATACATGTAACATAATCCTCTCTTACTCTCTTAAGACAAGAAAGGAACTGATAAGTAGTGAAGAATTGATCCAAGTAGAAACAGATTAATGCCAGTATTCCCTACTTGTAAACTATCTTCGTGATAACTCGTCCGCAGTCAGAAAATCACCTAGAGTACAAGGGACTGCGAACGGCCACTATGTGATCTCGTAGGATAGAGAGTGAGGGTTCTAACTTGGTCATTATGTGGGAATAACATTTACCCTTAAAATACCGCAATATTAACGCCTATTATGCAAACCTTCTCATCCTACAATCCGCTATGCCAAATTACACAATTATTTTCCTCAAGGCTTACTTTACTGACTTCAATTCCTTTTTCTTCATGTCACACTGCAGATCGATTGCAAAAGCTCACTCAACCAACTAAAAATATAACGACACTGATTTAGACGAATTTGTCAGTCCTACCAAACTATTTATGTAGGTTCTATTTATTGTCTCATTTATATTTCTTTCACATTGCAATTATCTCTAATCGTTTCATGTCACTCCTTTATATATTAATTTTTATCAACTGAATTACAACAACCCCTACATTGTAATATGACATTGTAATTCTATGTACTCCTGTTATTCGCAGACATAGTTCCTACTAGTATCATTAAAAGTACACAACATCATTGTAGATCTATTTTACAAGAAAAAAATAACATTTTTAGTTTAGCAAGCAATAACATTCACCAATGATTTAATTGATCCAGCACTATCATGCCGATTGCCAAACTTTCCACCGTCTTGGTCTGGTGCATGACCTTCCCTTTTCATTGCTCCAACATATATCTAATATTAAACTCAGACACTGTTCTAGCTGCTCACCATCTAATAAAACTTAACTACCCAGCGTACGATTCCTCAGTACAGCACATATAACATATTAAACACTTATATACTCTTGCTTTTCAAACGCTCCTTTTTAAACAACTGCCAAATTTCTGCACACTTTCCAAATCACTTCAGATTGCAAGACCACACAACAAATACATCAGCAATATATCTGGTATTATAGCACACCTCCATATCTTCCATATATAGCCATTATTCTAAAACTAATTCCTTGCACCAAAAAAAAAAAAATAAAAGAAAATAAATAAACACACCTCTATCTTATAACTATACCAATAAAATTTAGATAGCAAGAGACATAACCAAATACCCCTGCAAATGTCTAAGTCTATTAATATAAACAACACTTTCAGACTACATTAATAATATTTAAAAATAACAAACGCTTCAATATCAGTTATACCACAATAATTTTTGATTAGAATTTGAAGAGTTAAACATAAAGTAACAAACATGCAAATAATATAGAGTGTTGGAAAGCGTTTAGAAGTTGCATAATTAAAAACATGATACAAATTAATTCTTTATCTTTTCATTTTATCATTTAGTTATCAATGTAAGATTATGATCTTTAACAACTCCAACATTTAAAATTTAGTTATATAAAATCAAGTTTATATAAGATCCTCGTGAGCATCCATCAATAAGAACAAAATATACGATTACACAACTTCCATACAAAATCAATAACAAAACGCTGAATTCTAAGTTAACCTGGAATGAGTTTAATGAAATAAAAGGTTTTATTATTATCATTACCTGAATAAGCGAAACTAAGCTAATACATAAAATGCTACTGTTAAAACCCCCACTTACACCAATTCAATATACCATTTTCTCGTTCTTGATAACATTTCACCAGTATTTCCATCTAATATGCAGATTATATACCAAAATTCTTACAAGTTCTTATAAAATGTACCTATAGATCAATCTTACTTACTGAATCTGATCTAAAAAAATACATAATTAACCTTGTTGCATTAATGTGACATCAAACCCCAACAAATTCCTATCAATCATCTTCATTATAATGCAAACTCTTATAGCGATTTCGAATTGTTTCATTCACACCTGAAATAATTTCATCATTACAAAAAAAGACAACAGTCCCTATTCATTATACTAAAACAGATACCCTTATTCTTCTCTTATACCTCTGCGCTTTATTCAGATGGAATCTAATTTCCCTATTCCTGAGATGACATAACATACATTCCAATATGTTCTTTATCCCTAATTTTTTTTATATCTATATATGTATTATAAATTTAAGTATTACGTTTTTTTTCCATATAATAAATTCCAAACATTTTTTTTTGGAACCTCATCATTGGTTTTTGTACAATTGAACCATGCTTTGTTGGAAAACTCATCCCTTTATAATAAAGATTCTTCATTCAACTATTGCAGCTATTTAAAAAGTTTTGATCTCTACTTTAGAACATCCATCTCGTTTATTCTTTTGCCTTCTACAGAATTAAAACCGATTTACCTTTATTTGCTTCAAGATTGGTTCAGTTTGTCCAACTTGTAACTCAGACTAGTGATTTACCATTGCAAACGCAACACATTTGAAAATATATTCTCTTATTACATGTTGTCAACAAGTGGTTAATTCTTCCCATCTTAATTACATTCTGAGTCTAATATTCTTTATGTGTATGTCATATTTATATTAATTATTATTATTATTGATTTGATTATATTTTTATTACTTAATTATTTTAATTTTATTATTATTATTATATATATAATATATATTATTAATATCTTCTTCTTATCTTTATCTTTTGCGAAGATTGGTGAAGTTGTGCTACATAGATGGAAAAGAGAAAGCCAAGTGAGGGTGAACGACTCATTTGACCAAATCGTGAAAAGAAACGAGCGACTTACAATTAAAATATGAGATAACGAGTAGTGTGGTTTGCATACATATACAGACAGAAGAACTAGACCTACGAGCATCATGGACATTGTGGATATGTTTCACAAGCACGTAGAAGGCGTAGTAGTCTGCAAAGAATATTGTGTATTACGACAATAAATTTAAGCAAAGGCTAGGGAGAATCTCGCAATGACAGCCCTCAACTATGGAGAAAGAGTAATCGAGCATAACTACATATGGGGTTGTGAAATCCAGACAGGCCAGGATATCGCAGAACATAACGAAAGTCCACAATATATGAGAGAGAGACACAAATAACCTATCATGCGCTTTCTTTATCTCAGGCTCAGATTTCCAACCTCTACATTCTTGACTTTCGAGAACAATTCTAATCCACCAGCTCAAAATCAGACATTCTCCTGTATTGGTTACCAAACGAGCGAGAGTTGTGTCAACAAACTTATAAAGTAGTTATTTCTATCTTCTGCGCTACAAACGCTTAAACATCATACCGACTTTCATATCTTTCCAACATGAAACCGAGAGCCTGGTACTCAAATGTCTTCTTCATTTTTATAACACTAATTACACACTTTTCACAACTCAGAAATTTAATCAATCAACAAGTGCTCTAATAACGATTGAGATTTATCCTCGAGCTTTAATATGTATACTGTTTCACACTAGTTCTGACTTAAAGATATGTCACATAAACAGGAATAATTCATTGTGAAAATTTGAAGCTTGAGAATTAACACTACTTCTTAGTTCACGATAAGTCTTATATCATAACAATAACAAACAGAATTATTTAATGTCTCTATCGAGTAACAACCATCACCCCAAAGATATGCGACTCTATGCCGCACCTCATAGCTTGTCCATAATTATTTACACTAACGTAATCTTAATTGAGAACGAGGGCGAGCTATGACGTCGAGATTACATAAACTTTTATCCTACTCTAACCTACATTGCATCATTTCTCGTTTCTTCATAAGGTTCAAGCACTTACCTGAGAAGTAATAAAAACATAAAATCAATACTTGCCACACTAAGCTGCTCATCATCCTACTACTTACACACTAATGTAGACTGTCCTCACTCAAAAATAATCCTTTACTACTTAATCTTTCGTTACTTTTCAGAACTCCCTCACTTTATTTTACATACCTACTGCTAAATTTCCACTATCTTTTCAAACATCTCTTCAGACTCGCATCACAGATACCAAATCATCCGCATACAAAGGTAGGCACCCTCCACTCCATCTCCTTCTCCCATCATTCTAACACATTTCTCTTAAATCCATTAAATAATTATTATTATTGAATTATTATTATTAAATATTATAATTATTATTATTATTATTATTTTAATATTAATTTATTTTATTATTATTATTATTTTTATTTTATTCGATCATACCGGACTTGTTAAAACTAGACATGTACATACGGTGAAGTACGTATTCTACAACTGTGTATTTAGGGACAATGGTTTTTGAGATGTTTCTTCATTTGATCTTTAAAAAAAGCTATGAAGAACGTGGATAGAACTGTGATATTTACTCATCATAAACTTTACCATTCGCTTACGCTTTGTAGACAAACTCCTCAATCACGTACAAATGATTTTAGATCAAAATAGATACCATTACAGGATTCTGATTGATATCTTTTATTGTATACATGTCTTAATTTATAACTTTATACTTATTAGATTCTGGACTAGAAAGCTGAGTATTAACTCGACAGGGTAGGTAGTTCTAAGTGTTTTACTATTTATGCTCTCTACGAATTTAATATGATACGTTACTATTATACTTCAGCGATAGTCATTTTCTATTTTATCTATGTATGAATGACTTTGCAGTTTATATATAGATGGACACAATAAGGTATTGCTTTCTCGAACGGACATACATCACCACTTAACTATTATGAGAAATTTTTCCAACAAATAGGTTATTGACTCACTGACATAATCCATGGCTTTCCACATTTCTCTCTCCAACAAAAACATCAGCAGTTAGACTTTATTTATTGAAGAAAAAGGGAATCGAAAAACCTTGACATATCTTCCAGCCTCACCATAAACATGATACTGTGCACTCCATTCATTAGTATTAATCTAACAGTGAAATTTAGTGAAGAATCTCATTCTAGATTGGACGACATATTATAGATATACGACATCGCAGAGACTATTATTATACTGATCTTGAAAAAGACACACTAGTACCATCTGCGTGTACTCTGATCTATCTGCTCATCCTGACTGTATTGCTTTATAATTATTTCGAAGTACGTCGATACTTAGTTGAGCTCCTAACTAATCAAATTATACTTCTATATATTGCGTAAAGTCGATCGAAGCGTTGACTATGTAGTAAGTTTATTACGACTTGTTCGAGTTGCATAGCACCAACTAACTAGCTATTACACCATGTTAGACTCTTTATCCAAAGAAGTCGAATATTCGATATTTATTCCACTTGGAAAAATTACGAGAATCATTGACTCCTAATAATCCGTGACTATGACAAGTTGAAATCAATGTAGAGATTTTACTTGATGCACTAATAAACTACATTCAAAAGAGCCCCAAATATGCTAGCTCGTCTTGCGATCCTGACACTCTCTCATGAGAGAGAGATTTGCAGGAGGTGCTCAGAAAATCTAACTTATTGTCATCTGAACACACATGCTAACTACAACGTGCTTGAACTAGTTGTTGAGTCGTGAAGGTGGTGTCCCTCAGAACTTAACTCTACAGAGTATATCGACGCTCTTTATCATTCACTTACTACCAATTCACAAAATGAATTCTCTTATAGACTAGAAACCTTCATTTCTCTCCTAAAGCACACCGGTCTCTTAGGTTGTCCTGCATTCATTTAAAATAATCATTGTCCGTTCTCTATATCTGTAGTTCACGGTGAATTCCCTCCATCACTACGCCGCGCCAACCGCATTACAGGCCCTCATACTACATACTACATATCCCACTCACCTTACCAACCTACCCTACTATCCACATACCTCCAATCACCCCCGCCTCTATACCTTACCCACCCTTCACCCACCCACCCCCCTTACCTACTGTCACCCTAATCAGCCTCATACATATACTACCTACCCCTCACCTATACCCTACACCTATACCCAACCCCCCCTACCACCTATATAACAGCCTACTACTATACCCAACACACTACTATACTCACCACTCACCGTGAATCAGGATTACCGCACTAACATACACTTCACACCCCAAATCATCCGGCCTTGCCCGACAGAATCTCTTATACACTCCAGCAATTTACTGAAGAAGCTAACACTATCATCTGCTCAGATTCTTAATATTCCAACTTAAATCAATCAATCACGTACATAAAACACCCTCCACAAGTCTCAAACTGTATCTTAACCACAACTCACGTCCTTCTAATCACACAGTTCTACATTAATAATATCTAACACAGTAAAACATCATGAGAGCCTACAGCCCCACACACCAACTTAAACCTTTCACCCTTACTAAAATCTCCACACACAAGATTGGATGTAATGCATCCTCTATCTCATTACATCAATACCACTACTACCGCCACGCCCTACTATACCCTATCATTATAATACTACCACTATACATATACCCCCTTACCCCTCATCATAACCCTCCACTCCATCCCTCCCCCAGCCCCTACTACCCTACCCCTCCTACCCTCCACTCCCCACCTACCTACATCCACCTATCCCTCTCACCTCTACGACCGTCTCACACGCCGTATCACCGCACCAATAACCGTGTTACTGAGACGGCTCTAAAAAATCCACCCGGTGACTAGTGTGGCAGTTCTGACTTGTCTTTCCTTAGAGAAACAGCTTTTTTTCTGACCAGCTCCATAACTCTAATCTTTAAAGGGATGGCAAATGCCCCGAGTTGCCTTTTTTCTCGATTCTATTCCTTACCAAGTATCTTATGTTATTTCTAATTCAGATTCTCTTAGCGGCTCCAAGCGCTTAAAATCTTATTTAAAAACAAAATATAGTTATTAAAATGTGTATCCGAACCGTAACAGTCATTTTATATCTACCACTACCTGAAGAAAATAAATATTTTAGGGATTATTCCCACCCAAGGTAGGGTAACTGCATTGATCGCCGATAGAGAGGACAAAATGTGACCGCTTCTTTTATTTTATCGGACTGTTTAGGTACTATTATATATACCTTATAACAGGATGCATGTGACAAGAGCCACTCTATCACTGATGCTTATCGTTGCTCTCTACGAAAAGTTTCGATCTTATAGCATAAAGAGTTCTGGACGGAAGAATGATCAGAAGGGGAAGTTAGAAAATTTATAGAAATATATAATATAATATTAATATAAGCCCGCATGGTGTAGCAGTCTTCCCTCTCACACCTTGACGATAAGTGCTTACATCGAAGGTGATAACTAGCAATAAAAAACGCTTCAATTGGCTACCAATAGCAACTCACAGTCACTATATTGTTTAAGGGACCTCATCCCTATATGCAAATTTTCCAGCTCGGACAATACCTGCGCAATTGTCGAGATTAGTCCCCTAATTGGACTCTATCGCCGTCCGGCATTTTCTCTAATTGTGTACATAAGAATTCTAAAAGTATGAGTTTCCTAGTATTATACTGAATTTCCCACTTTAGTAGTAATCTATTTATTGTATCTCCAAGAAGCCAATATTCTTTAAAATATGATTTTGTTATGCAATATTAGGACTATTTATAATGTAAGGGTTATAAATTTTATTTATTTTTATTTACTATTTTGAACTGGAATATTCATTTTCGCCATTTCAAGATTTTCCTTGACTTCAAAATAATGTATATGCAGGACCACCATAGATGTTGATTTTTTGAAACTAGTGTATGCATCCACTTTTTGTTCAAGATGAGGGTAACTTGTAACATTGATCAAATAAAGAAAAAATATTATTATTTCCCCGATAATCGTACCCATTTGTCGTGGTGGCTCACGTGCTCAGTAATTATATCTTGTGTTCGAATGGAGTTAGTCTGCAAGATATTAACGTTTATTGTTTATTGGTATTTTTTCCTCCTCTTTTAATAATGACTTTTATTTTTTTTTAATTATGTTTCTATAGTATGTTTTTAATTATTATTATTATTTTTATTATTTATTATTATTATATTTTATATTTAATTTAATTATTATTAATTAATTAATTAATTATTATTTTATTTTTTCATTATTATTTTCCTTCACAACAGTTATTACTGCTCATTTCTTCAGTCTGGAGTTTTTTGTATACATACTACAGATGCTCTCTTCTATAAAGTCTACCCATTACCTATTTTGGTGAGCTAATACGGGCGTTTTCTCTGTGTCATATATGCTATCTTGCCCATCACTTATCCCTGGGGAGGTTTAAGATTAAAAACGCGGTTATTATATAATATAGTACCTATTTTCACGGGCCGACTATTGTATTGGTAGACTACACCCGTGAACCTTGATATTAACATAGAGGAAGGGATGACCTGACTTAGGGCGATAAAATATTTATGGGCTTTAGCGTCTTATCCGTGTGGTGTTACTGCTTTATATTTATTATTAAAACTATAACTTCGAACTGTGAGACGCAGAGTTCGGATTTTTCCCTTGGATAGCTCCAGAGACTAGTGGCCAATTATCGCCAATTACAAGAGATGGACTATTCTAATTAGAGAGGAGGTATTAGCGGTCGAGTTAATGTATCAGAAGAGCAGCAGTTTACATTATATCTCAGAAAATGAATGAATCCTTTATTTCATAATTTTGAGTATTAGATCGGAAATGTGACCTATGCACCCAAACAAGTCCTAGTATGCTAATTTTAGAGACTATCATCATGTTTAATACAAATAGATGAATCGGCAGCCTTAACCAGACCCTTATCCAATGCTCATTCCCAGTATATGACCGAGTCTGTGAAGAGAGAGACATTATTGGAGAGAGAATTAGCCCATATGTGTGCACTAAATGTGTACTTAAAACAAAGAAGTGTAATTACCTAACCAAGCCAAATAAGTACCTATTATCTGGTACCCTCAAGACTCACAACCCCCGTCTAGACAAAGTAGGTGTTTAGTAGTTGCTCTAGAATAACCTCATCTCTCAAAACTAACGTCTGCCTCCCAAGATCCCCTGCGTCAGAGGGGGTATATATATAAATGTAATTTTTAATTAAATATGCTGCTACCGGAAGACCTTTTAATAATTAAGTGATACGCTTAAAAAGCAGTATATAAATCTATACGTCAAGGCATGATTCTTTATGCAGACAACCTCTCCAAGGTGATCCAGGTTATCGTTATCACGTAATTATTTATTGTGAGCGACATCACATGTTCAGTCTCTACGGTCAAGTTTGTCGTCGAACACTGTGTAACATCTATATTGATTTCAGGAGTTTAGATGCACAAGAATTAAAAGATAAAACTTCCTCATGCAGAGAGCTAACTACGATTCTGAGTTGTGTCTTTACAGATCGCAAATAAAACATGCGACATTGTCCTCAAGCTCTTTATGAGAAGACACTCATTTTACAAGTACGTTTGTCTTAATCTCATGTTCTTCACCATTTAAAGGATCAAAAGCGTGCCACTAGAGGTATATAGAGAATTTACAAACATGTTCTTGTCTTAGAGAGAGTTGATAGGGAAAGGATCTATGTGCATATTCGAGTTAGCTTTAATCTGTTAGTATAGATTAGAGTTTCACTGTAAACGATCTGCCTTTAACAACCGACTCGCTGACATTCAAACTTAAATCTCTTTAAATTCATAGGTCGCAGAAGAGATTAGATGCTGCTAGAGTGACTCTCTCACAGTCCGGAGAGTGTGGTATCCGCTATACAAATCAGACCAGAACTTTTGAATCAACTAAAGGGAGAGACAGCTCGACTTGGGGATCCCTACTGTGTTTTTGTATCTGACGCCAAAACGTCTCGCAACGTTCACTGAACTAACTTCAACAGTGGAAAAGTCGGCCGGCACCAAGTGGTTAACTCTGCCTGTTTATGGATCGTGTTATTACTCACGGACGCCTAAAAAATTCGCTTCTACAATATTCAAAGCGATTGCTAAGAAACTTTCCGGTTCCACACTTCGGAACTTCAGGACTTTCTTGCTATCATGATTATCCATTTTTTGTATGACTGAGATATAGGGATTTCCTGATTAAAGTGAGGTCCTGGGAGGTAATCTGTTGAGATCTCACGCACGCATTCCATCCCATAATCTTTTGGCGTCTTTTTCGTAGTAAGTATGTAGTGGCGAGCCGCACGTCGATGAGTTGAGGCTGTAGATATTTGCTGCTGTGGACATGGTAAACGAACAGGACTTCTCTTCCCTTTCTGCTCCTCTCAATGTCAACCCAAACTTTTCTGAATTTGGATAAGTTCGACTGTGAAGTTTTTGGTTTCAACCCGCGAGGCGGTTAGCTCCTGGATTTTGACTACGGATTTACATACTGTCTCCAATAGATCTCTACTGCAACTCCATGCCAGAGCGACACACCATTTCTATATTCTGTATATCTCTCGATCTGGACTCAGCATTTTGGTGCATCCTCCTGGAGGACACGCAGCCCTTCTCAGTGTGCTAAATAAGTTGGAGAGTGGTCTACAACTCGGCTTCGTGAAGCACATGATTCGAAAATATAGAAGAATGGACTTGCAGCTGCCACTACCTCTATTTGGAGAGCTTCTCTTATTGTGCCCAGAACCGATCCCTTCCTTAAAAGAGGGGTCACACTATCCTGCTAGCGAGTGATCTTCATACACGGGTTTTGTCGTCTAGGTCAGATGACGCTTCGCCAAACGCTATATGGACAGTCAGCTTTTATTCTGAGAAAAGAGGTTGGCAAACCATCAAAGCTGGCCAGTGAACTATTGATGAGTGATATCCGTGGAGACCTTGAGTAGTCAATAGGTCTTTATTTGCCAGTTAGTTGACGTTCACTACCAGTGAAGTGCTGCTGGCGAGTAGTACTTTTGAAAAATAAGGTCTAAGCATATACATAATGCTAACTAAAAGATGATTACTGTCGTCTCAATTAGTCATAGTAGAGTTTGTCTTTACGAGCAATTTACAACTTACGATCCGAGACTACGCGCCTAAAGGAACAGGAGAAATTGCTCTCTAAGATAGTACCTCTGTATCGAGGGAGGAGTAAGCCAGATACTCTGATCAATACGTCCTAGTGATGCATCTTTCCTCTGTATCTTAGCTCTCATTATCTCTAGCATAAAAACGGTTTTCGTGGAATGTCGTGTGTCAAAGCTGTTAAGATTGAAGCACGAATATGGAGGTCGCTCGGCTTTTTCATATTAAGATAGCCACGCATCGAGTTGATTCATAGCTCGAACGTGAGAATTTAAGCGTTCTCTTATGTGAGCACGAGACTACTGTTATGTCTCCCAAATGGTAATTTCGGAACATATTCTAAAGATTGCAGAGATGTTATCACACTCTGGGTATGCGTCTGACCGAGAGGCCTTACCATAACCATTTTCGAACGTGAGAGAGCGGAGGCTCCTAGACTATTATTGTAGTTGAAGAAATATATTATAAGATATGTATCTTGGTGAGGACAAGGTCGAGACATTTCTCTGTTGCGTACTCATGAAACCCATTCGTGACTTAATCCTATTCGGCTAGATCCGAGCAGCACACTATATTAGTGTGCGAGGCGGTGTAAAGCATGATGTGATTTACTCGACTGGCAGGTTCTTACCTATTCAAAAATACAGATTGTGTGTCATTGCCTCGGCTTAACTGCAATGAAACGGACTAGAAGACTTCGTTGGCTCGTTTGGAGCTTAGTTCACAACGTGTGGAGTGTCTGCGACATGTGCCGTTTACGATAGATTTTAGGGAGCTCAAGTCCTTCGACGTTGACTGCATAATTTCGAATACCTAATGGATAGCTACGCACTCGAGTTAGAAGCTCACGATCTGTTGACTCAAGGATGAATTGTACAGGACTCCACCGATAGAATAGAATATGTAGGGGCGTAAATGAGATGGTAGATACTGCATGGACTTGGTGGATATAATGGAGTATATTTAAGCAAATCTCACATTCTTCCAACTTGTATTCACTAACATACAGAGCTATATCGGCCATTGACGCTCCTCGGCGTATTATTCGAGATGACAGCTATAGACGAATGAATGGTGCTACGAGAGAGGACAGTCTTTACACACCAGAGATGTATAAAAGATCTTTCTATTAGACGCTGTTAATGAACTGGGCTGAAGTAGATACAAACAGAGATGGCTGAAAGAATTTATTATTCACTGTATAACATCGATCGCAGATCTATCCATATTGAACAAGGCTTACTCTAGCTAATACGATCAGTTCAGGTTCTAGACATGCAAGGGTACTTAGGAAACCACATGTGAGTCGTATGTAGTTGAATATGTCAATCTTGGTCGCTCGGCATCTGTGCTGGGAAATGGGGTAGTTATCGTTTCGCGAGGTACAGATCGTCATGTGGTATCCAGTTATTCGCTCTGAAACGCTATTGTCGATATTGTACGGCTCTGCGTGATGTGAGGACTCGTAGAGTATTATATCTGTGTTGCCAAGCTCTGAAGAACGAATGAGCATTCAGTATAGAAACGACATAATTCATTTACACGCATAGAATAATCACTAGGGGATTTGAATGCGAAGCATTTGAGTCGAAACAAAGACAAGATATACATGATGTAAAACTTTCCTTATTGTTGTATCATGAATATTATAGCTCGTAATTATATTATATGTAACGAAGTTACGAAATGATGGCTGAGGAATCCAATAGACGGAGAATTATATAAGCATATTAGAGGAGATAAGGAATGATATTGGTTGTGTATCTCCCCGGATGAAAAAAAGCAAGTGTTTCAGGGATGGAATTAGTATAATCAAGATAAATCGAACGGCATGAGACTATACTATTGACTGACAGACGACCTTGCTAAAACTATCTACTCATAAGTGTGAGGAATGAATATTGTTAATGGTATACATGAGAGAGGAAATTTAGTCGGGAAGAGATTACTATGGTTAAGGAGAGTCATGGATGGAAGTTACAGAATGAACAGATAGTACAACATATATATAACAATAAATATAATAAAAATAATATACCACTTTAGTAAATAGTAAATATAAAAAAAATAATAATTATTATATATAAGATGAGTAGTTGCCACACAGTGATATAAATAAATATATAGTATATATATAATTAGTATAAGGAGCTAGAGTTCCAAGACTTCTATAAACTATGCAATGATTGATAGTTAGTCCATGCCTGACGCATTTCATCAGATCTCGGGCATATCATCCTTCTAGCCATGTCATTCATTAGATATATTACATTAAATAGAATATTAGGGCTAGAGGTGGGAGTCTTTCCTTCGATCTTGGTTATACATTCATATATATGGTCACAATTCAAACCTGGAAAGGATGGCAGCTTTCTACCGAATAAATAGCCTATATTTCATTGATTCTAACATACAAGCTCAATATATGAAAATATGTGTGCTTCCGTACTCTGTTCCATAGTTAGGAGCCTTAGGCGTTTTTCTGACTAACAATATTTTGGATTTTATCGTAGCCTAATCACGTACTCTCAGTATTGAATCTTCCTTCGGGTTAGGGATCAGATGTGGTAGCATTTGAGCCTTCAATAAAATGCCACTTGCATTTTCCTATTTGCCTCGAAATAACTAGAAGGATGTTTATTTATTTTGCGGAGTTTCTATATTGAGGCTATTAAAGGAGACACTTTACTTATCACTTAGTTATATGATTTCGATAGATTTCGATTCAGTCCATTGTGGTTACGACCTGTTTGAGGCGTTTATGTCTTGGAAATGAATGGTGCGCGGGCACGGTATGAGCGTGTTGCGTTCGAATAGTTTTCAACGAGTATATAGATTCCATCCGACTATTGAGGTAGCGCGCTCAGCTAATCGTTTGACACCGATCTAATTGCCCTCTAACTATATACGAACTAATACTTACTGTTATTATAGGTGCATCAGACACTTCAGTTCGTCTATCGACAGGGATTTCTCCTGTTGGTCAAGTGGTATTATATATTTCCAATTTATTAAAACTACATGAGCTCATGCTTTATCCAAAATAAATTCCTCTAGTCCATAGGGATTGTATACTATATCGACTCTAACACTATCACTATCAAATTATAACATTATATTCATTGAGCCTATTCACCATGTGGAGCGACGGTGAGTATAGTTTCTGGAGTCTAGCTGCTCGATGAGGCCTCATGTACCTCCACTCACAATTATATTTCATCAAGTGGTTTGCATGAAGTTACCATGGAGATTCTTAACAGCATATATCTCTAAAGACTTATAAGAGAAGCAGGAAGAAAAATCATGCACTCTAACTTTTACATAAAGCGTGTGGGTATAAACCTATACCTAATCGTTTGTTAGAATAATATGTTGCCAGACCTTACTAGTATCATACATCCGACTTTTATGATCACCATTCAGACAATGATCTGAGAATATATACTATAGGGAGATTGAGCGCCTACTCTCGGAATAATCGAGTTAGAGGATATAAGCAGGGTGATGATTGACTTTACAATCCTAAACGGGATGAAATGTTAATAGTAGTACACTGTTTTATTAATAACGTATGCAGGTCCTACATCATCGGTTACAATCTATAATAAGATAAGCTGACCATTACAACCTTATGTGGAACCATTATTAGCTGAGGTAATAGTATACTATCATCTTCACGATTTCCTCTCAACCTTAAGAGCGGTCAAATTACTAATATGATTTTAACTCTACATTTCAAAAATAGAGCTGCTCAGCATTTATATTATTGAGGAGGCGATTTTTTAATTTATGGTATTAATGAATTACATACTACTTCCATTTTTATTATTAACTGTTGATACTTTTTGTTTATAAAGATAATTTTATCAGAACAATTAAAAACTTATATTTATTGCTGGCCGCACATACGAATGTAAATTGGTAATTGGCAATCGACGAGATAGTGAATATATATTGTTTTAGATTACAGTATTAGGAAACAGCCTTCCCTACAGGGTGACTAGAAGTTCTGCAGAGGTGCACTATTCTTGGATAGAATAGTTGAAAAATTATTAGGAAGTCGATACTTTGGAGCGTCGTCACCTCTTTAGGAGATAGCTTAATTATCTTGTTCGCAGGAACCGCTTATGCAAACCATTGAAGTAGTTAACACTATTACTCATTAGAGCTTGAGTGTTAGATTTACTTCCATTATCCTACTAGATGACGTTCGGTCTGGTGGGTCGCCAACGTCACGGGACGTCAGATTGTATCTCTGTATGAAATTTATAAAATAATCCAAAAATATGTGCTATAGAGATTAGTAAGGGCTACAGGGAGAGATCGGTGCTGAGCAGTTAGTATTGTCTATTGCCGTTATAGGAATTTCACTTCTATATGAGTACTTTAGGTGTGCGAAGAGATATTAATATGTCTAAAATTAAGAATATATAGATTTACTTGTCGTCTCACTACAAGCATTGCGGTGTTTGTTTTAACAGAAGCTTACATATTCTTGAGCTGGATGGGCACGAAACTCTTTCGCAAAAACATCAAGGAAACGAGAAACCTTTGATATTCCTGAATATATTTATGGGAATTAGAGCAGAGATCACCTTCAATTTGTTCTGAGTCTAAATCCACTTTACTATATCTCTTATTCTATTCTCCTCATAACTTTTGCTAATTTGTATTTTGCGTCTCGTTTCATAATTTGTGCTTACATTCGTAATGCATAAATAACTTCATGTGTAGCAATTTCATATGTTGCAGGCCAATTCTTCTGGACATTTATAATCTTTGGCGAACAAGAATTGCGATTTCAACTTATGATCTAAACAACATTATAGTCGATTCATTACGTCGTATTTGAGTGGCAAACAAAAATGCTGGTATATGATTACACAAAATATATATGAAGCTTGCGTAACACACTGGTGATATAATGTTCATGCGGTGTGATCGATAGACACTTATTTTCACCATTATATAACAACAAATTGAAAAAATAAAAAAAGAATAATATTGAAATAGAGAAGATGAACATTTGTTTTTGAGAGAATTGAGACAATTTTCACATTTGGAGCTAAGCAAATATTCAAAAAAGCAAACGAATATTGCTACAAAAATATTGAGCTTGCATGACAAGTTAATAAATATACAGAAATCAAAACACAAGCAGAATGCATCTCAAAAAAAAAGTAAAACTCCATTTATAACCATGATTTTAATAAAGGACTTATGGTGGATAGTATTATCAACTCTTCAAAACTAATAAATTACTAGTTAGAGGAAGATAAATAATATATTGAGCTCAAAGAGAAAAAGGTAGATGTGCTATACATAGCACATATTGATATGAAAAGTACTCTATTGACTAGTAATACTAAATATAACGTGAAAATGAGAGAGAGAGATTTAGAAGCGGAAAAAAAACATGAATGATAAGAGTATGAAAGTCTGTATATGTATAGTAATTTTATACTCAAGTCTATTAGCGATCTTTAAACCCAGCGTTTCTCACTTTTAAGTATCGCGACCCCAAGCCAAAATCGCATAAAGTAGTAACTTCGGCGACCTGCTAGATACTCATACTATATACTATAATATATTAATAATTAATATAATATATATAGTATATATATATATATAGTAATATATATATATATATATATATATTATATTATATATTATAATATATATATATATATATTAATATATATATATATATAACTACCTTTAACGTGCTTTATCCCTGATAAAAGAGGGTAACCCGAGGGGACAAGGAAATCTGATATTTAAGCGTATCCCAAACATCGCATCCATATGTTGCGTCGAGTTTTTAATTATTGCCTCCAGTAATTAAATTCAAAACTGTAATGATCACATTTAAACTTCTTACTGTGTGAAGATGTCGCGATCAACTACTGGCCACGAGGGTTCAATATATTTATAGTATATATATATATATAATATTATATATTTATAAATTATTATATATATATCAATATATATATAATATATATTATTATTATATATATATAATTTAATATATATTAAGTATATTAATATATATATATAATATATATATAGTATATATATATATATATATTATAACCTATATATTATGAATAATATATATATTATATATATATATATATATATATTATATAGTATATATTATATAATATATATTATATTAATATATTATATATTATAATTATATAAATATATAATATATATATATATTAATTATATATTATATTAATATTGATGTACGATACAGATACTCTATTTTTTAGGTGGCGATACCGAACCGATACCGATAACGATACTTTAATTAATATAAGTAATACAATTTATTTAAATAGAACTTTGTGCAACTGCTAGGCAACTCCAGATTGCTTCCCTGTAAAAAATACATTTAGTCATTTTAAATATTTCTATTTGGTTGTGGCGCAAAGTATTTATTTTATAAATAAATAGTACCTTTAAGGAATAATAATTGCAAATATAATATTAGATAAATTTTTTTTATGTTTGTTTTTTTATTTAAAAAATATTCCACTTATACATTTTCAATATGTTTTATCTATAGCTTTTTACGTTAAGGAGATTCGATTTACATGAGATTTTACTAGCTACAATATAGAATAAAAATAATATAAGAAGAGAACTAATTAATCAAGCCAAAAAGTTAAAAATAAAGAAGACAGCTATTATCAACATGGCATATAATAGCTCACTTTAAGATAGATATCATGTCCAATACTTACATTCAAATTCACAAATTGTGATGACAAAAACATTAAGCTTTACACTAGTATCTGGTTGAGAAGACTGTTCCACTTTTTGGGGTGTTTTACATTCCTACCTAATACATAAATAAATACGCTCTCTTCGCACTATTAAGAGGTGCTGATAATATATATTGCCTGCAATGCATACTGAATAAATAAGGAAAACTTAAGCTCATTTTCATGCACCGTTAAATATTTAAAATTGAAAAGAATTTACTCTTCTGTAGGCAATATCTCCATGTTTTCGTAGACCTCACCCCATGTTATCACATGAACGCAAATTGTATGAAATTATTCGTATGCTACTTGATAGATGTCCTTCGTTTTATTACGAAGAAGTATTTATCCTGGTATGTGATATCCTTTATGATAGTGTATGAAGATTGATCATGCAATTTCGGCAATGAATTATCAAAGTCTTAACTATCTCAAAATCTCATCTTTCAGTAGGTTATTGCATGAAAAAGCCCCATTTTGTACACTATTACGTGCTACCGTTGCCAGGGGTATGCAGATAAGGCGGCTTTCCACTTCTCTGTTCTCTTTATCTTTTTTATTATTCTGTTATTTTGTCTAGCGAGCAGCCTGTGGCTTTCCTAATTTAACTATTAAGTGCATTCTAAAGAGGTTGACCCGTCGGGTCCAATTTTGTATACACGACTTAGCTAACGAAATTTTATTCTAAATATGTATTTAATTTATTTTTTAACATATTGTGTACATACCGTCAAGTCATACGTGTGCAAACCTATATACAAGGAGGTGGGTGGAGTTAGAAGCATCAAATACATCTAACGCAAATAAAGCACTAACGCAGCTTTATAGTAGAGGGGAAAATATAAATTGAGGAGGAACAAGATGATGGAGGAGATTCACAAACAGAGGGAAGGAAAGGAAAGAACACTAGACTAAGCGAACCGCAGTACTGGAGTTAACGTAAAATCAACACAAATAAATGTGCCGAACATAAGACTATACTTGTGTCTATACTAGGGAGTCCATAAATGAAGGTGGTGTATAGACGAGTTGAGAAGTTCGAGCACTTTGCATTATAGTAACTTATATTAGAAAAGATAAAGACCAAACATCGGCCAGAAATATAAAGTCAAGTAATCTAGAAAAGTAAAGGACAGTTTTATAAGTTCTTATTGGCTTTGACCTCGACACTTTCAAAAAAGAGGAATGAAACTAGAGCCGCCCTCACAGATATGAGTAGTCAGTAGTTCATAACAGGGGGATGGAGCCCTTGTAATATAGATGGTAAGATAACTGATAATAAGGTGAAAAAAAGTTTCTGCGCATCTAAAGGCAGAACACCCAGTTTTCTTGTAGGCACGCCCTAGCACCACTATTAGTGATATATTGAAGTATTTCAAACATTTTTATGTGTTATGTTTATAAAGGCAAGGATGTCTTGTGATTGTCAAAAGGAGAGACGAGAGAATCGTAGAAAGAGATTATGAAAAAGTATCAAGAATACTAGAGAGAGAGAGATTGTAGAAGTTGAGTTATAAGAATTATATTTTAACAAGCTTTGATAGACGACGCAACCTGACTTCTATCAGATCTAGCAGAGATAATCGAGGAGTTATAACTACGAGAGGCATTCTTTAGTAGTAAAAGAGGGAGCAGAATTTGAAATGAGTTGAAGAAGAATGAAGTTGTACATCGACATATGAGTAGGTAGAGTTAGATGTAGCAGTAGAGTAAATTATTTATGATAATGAATAAGCAGGATATTAAAGTAAAGAGAGAGGTAAAAACATGATAAACCTGAGGACCAACTTAATATGAGCAAAAGAAGTCGCCCATCAACAAAGTCGTACATTGAGAGCGTATATTGAAAGAAGAGCTAGACATAAGTTAAGGCAAAAGATGAAAGAAAGTGAAACCCCACAGGAGGGGAGCTTGGAGAGAGTGACGCGTGCCATCAGACTTAAATTTGATTTGAGAATATAGTCACCCTTTCACGAATTACATCACTTCCGTAGTGTCCTTAAGGAGGACAACTCAATAAAATACTGTTAAATAAAATTGACATGTTGCCTTGCATCAGCATATAGAGAGAGACCGAAAGGATAATCAGAAAGAAGGATAGAGAAAAATTGAAGAAGCTAGAAGTTAAGAAGGGTTTCAAATAAGAATTTAGAAAAGAATAACAAGTGAGAGCTATAGGGGATAGTTAGAAAATGATTTGACAGCTGACCATTTTTATTTTATATATGAGTATTGGATACATAATGGCGCTTTACAACACTGAGGAATGAGGAATAGTGTACTAGTATATATAGAGGATAGAAGATATAGTTGAACGAGGGGTGAGGTCAGAACGGAGCAACTTACCTTACAAAACTCACGGAGAGAATTGACATCGGGTCCACACCGTTCCAAATTCATAGATTCCAGGAGTCATTGACTAACACAAATACTTGAATGAGGTAACAAAGGCCATAAGAGGGAACTGTGAGGAGAAGGAACAAGGATTATAAGGAAAATTAAAAATTAAGATGAGGTGTGAGATTAAGAGAAAGCTATTTATCGATGAAATTATGGGACAATGGAATAATGGGATTTAACAAAAGAGAATTGTATCTAGAATAATAAAAATCCCGGGACGGGACGATTTTGAAAAATTTAAAGGCACTTGCTTATAAGTTGGATTGGAAATTTAGCAAAATGTCCAAAACGCTCATGGTGCCAGATGCGCGAACAACAAGTGTCACAGTAGAAATTTGCATCTTATATATGAAAATTTAAATTTCGCTATGCTGCTAGAAGAGTATCTCTGCAACGAATTCTAGCTGACTGAATTACTGAGAGTGTATAGGAGACGAGAATGTATTATACACTCCACAGATACCAAGCTTATTAATATATAGTTTCACTCTTAAGGAGCAGTCATCCTTACTTGATGAGAACAAAAGCGCCATTTTTGCTTGGTATTAATTTTATTTAACAGATTAAGAGACATCAGGGCAAGAAGTCGAGCAAGAAGACAGAAGCCGTCATCTTATAAGAGTCAAAAGCCAATTGAACTACCATTATATATACCAGTCGAACAAAAGTGTACTCAGAGTCAGTGAATACCTGAAGGAGATGAATCCTGAAGATGGAAGATATTTATTTTTCGTTGAAGAAGAAACTAAATTAGGTGTATATAACATTATAATGCAGATTTAAGAGAAGAGTAGCGAAGTGGTTTTTATAGGAAGAGAAGGACTAGTGGGGATACTGAAACCCAGTGTCTAAGAATTTGTTTCTTGTATAGGAATTTGTGGGGTTCTGAAACCCATGTCCTCCAGAATCGTGAGAATACTGGAAAAGTGATTCGCTATCCTCCAACTAAATAGAACGATAGACCAACAATTCAGTATTGTCTACATTGAAATCCCTTCTGTATAATTTGGGTCATGGAACCAGTAATTGTCTACATAGACTCTCCTCGTGTATAATTCTGAAAGAGACAACTGAAGATATAGCTTCTGTTAGGGAAGAAAAGCCTTTAACAGATTGAATAAGGAATATTGTATAAGAAGGATGAAAGATTTTAACTCCCCAGAAGAGCAGAGAACTGGTAGGAGATTCGAGATCTACAAGATGCTGTGTAGGGGTATTAATGGGCGAAGAGGTTGTCAAACTCAAGCATAAACAGCAAGAGACACTTAATGAATCCTCGTTCAACGGATAATTTATAATAAATAAGTTATAGGATATAGAATAATAGTTAGCGCAATTCGATACAAACGAGTTGGAGTCCGAGATGATAGGAAGAGTAAAAAGTTAGGAACAGTATGTGGAAGCCACAGATTCTATTAAATAATTATGTTTTATATAAGAGTAGGTGTATTCCATGGATTCCGGACTATAGCTGTATGAGAAGAGCCAATTAATCTGTTGTAAGTCAAAGTACTCCTGCTAATAAAATGTGTATCAATACACGCACACAATAAAAAAAAAACAAAGCCAAAAAAAAAAAAATAACAGACACAAATAGGAAAGAGAGGCCAAACCCAAAGCCGAAAGGAGAAATGTGTTGAAGATTTAACTAGTGACACTTCTAAAACTCCAAATTCATTAAAAAAACGCAATATAAGCCCCTCATTTTAATAAGCAAACTGATTGGTAAAGATAAATGAACTGATTGCAGAGAAAGTTCAAACGCTAACGCAGAGGACTCTAAAGCTTGCTACAAAAAAAATTTTCACATAAATATTGAATAAATAAAAAAGTAGATAATCTAATTGATTAAAATAAATAGTGATCCAGTGATAAGAGTTAAATAATATGATTGCGCTGAAAGCTCCCTTGGTAGTGAAATCGGAAGCCTTAACATCTAAGTTAGAATATAAATCGAGGAAAAAATAATTAATATTAGGTAAAGATATTTTTCTTCCTGCACATAAAGAATCATCTAATTTGATATATTTAGAGTTCTTATTCTGCTAATGAATTTGTGTGACCTCACAAGAAAGTAAGAAGGTATCGATACTTAGACATTTAAAGCGAAGAGATTAACCATCTAAAATGGTTTGTCGATTACTACGACTCGGATGAGCAGAGGAATCGATTCACACGATCTATACGGTACATGCCTGTCGAAAAAATATGAAAAAGGATGAAAAAATACTTTGGGTATGTTTCTTATTTTAGAATTGGTAAATAATGATATATATATATTTATGATAAAAGAAGATTATAATTAATTTTATTACTAAGTTTGGTAGATATATAATATTATATAATACTATACTAGTAACCTATAGGGAAAATATATAAATTCTACTCAAATCTTATATCACTAACCTAATACAATCCGAGTAAAATGATCGCGTATAAGAACAGAGGAATAATAAGGAACGAAGCCTGAGAGTAAGATAACTGATGAGGTAAGAACCAAACTACTATAGATAAAGTATAAATAAAGATGAAGAGCAGATATTTGAAACGTAATTCTTAAATAAAGATTTTTTGAGAGAGAATGATAAAGAGTGAGTATAATGATTTTGTGTTAATTTTACTTTAAAAGTATTATCGTGTTATAAATAAACAACTGGATTAAATATCATTTGAGATAAACTATATTTGTATTGTGTATTTAGAACTCCTCGGAACCCTCGTTATATCCGTTGCCGGGCCCGCTTGTGGGTGAGGAGTAGATTTTAGGAAAACACGGTCGGTTGAGCTCGTATTAGAATGCAGAAGTGTTTACGGCGAAAACAATGATGTGAGGAAGAGCAACACCCTTACACGCTCTGAATAGTGCGAACTCAGTGGGAACAAGTAAAAAGAACTGAAAGATTGAGATGACCGAGCTTTTGCTCTGTCCACATATGAACAGACAAGGACAAAAGATAGTGTATTGAGTTATGATTATATGGTGTTGGCGTGAGCTTAATGATTTACAGAGCGTTGGAGAAGAGCTAAGAGATGTGAGTAAATAGGAAGAGTGATATTTTGGAGTAAAAGAGAGATGAGTTTAGACAAGGAAGGAGAGAAACAGATCTCATAAAAATGTAGAAAAAAAATTAGGTGATGCACATATATAGAGAAGTATTTAGCAACGAGAGAATTGACCTCAACAATGTTCGCGAAGATGATAATATTCCTAAGTTTGAATGGTCAATCACAAATAAAGAGCAGGTTATTATTGGATTACTATGTATTCAAACAGCAGAGACGGACACATTAATAACTAAGCAAGTCAAAACTTTGTTCAGGGAAAGGATTGTATTGCGAATGCTGATAATTGGAATGGGTTGAATTGGACACTTGCGAGAAAAGAATCAATATACGCAAAATTATGTGTTTTTGACACCACCTGGCCAGCAATAAAGGTAGTGCTAAGGAGGAGAAGACCCCTGAATTAATTGATCAGCTTGGAAGTCTACGCATAGATAGCTTATTAAACTTCGTCAAATCTGAAATCATATTTTATAGAGTACTGCTGCATTTACTGTCTTCTATGAAAAAATACAACATGGATGTTAAAACGATTCCAGTTACATGTAAAGAGTAAAATGTAAAACGTAGAATACAGACTAAGAAAATACATTAAGGAAACACTAAGCAGGTAATTGTTGCATATAACAAGACCCAGACAATTGAAGGAATAAAAATTCAGAAGAGAATTGAGATGACTTTTGGAGAAGTGTGTGATTATGAAATTTTTCATGTATGTTTCGTCTAAGAATGAGTAAGATTTTGGTAAACAATTGCATAACTTTGAACAAGAATGGATGGACGTAGATGTTATGACTATCAGGCGATGAAATTGGACTTATTTTCAGAGTCAAAATCAAATGGATAAGAGACGTCAGAAAAAAATGTGGTTCAGTTTGAGCTGATTGCAGTATCCTAGTTCTGGGCAAATTTGTCTTGTCGTACCTTATTGTGAACAAAGAGTGACGAGAGATGACTGCAATTTTCTCAGAATAAGTAGGATTGATGACAAAGTACAGCATCTAGTGCTAGGCAAAGCTCTCTGTCGGTTACTCTCTGGTACCTGAAACGAGACTGGTGTGAGTTTGGCCATGAATACATATGAAATGAAAGTGTAAGTTCATGTTTATGTTAAGTTCAGCTGTTGAAGGCATTCCCAACAAGGTATGATTATACGAATAGTTTTTCAAAACACAGACGGAAGATTATCAATTAGTGAAATAGCTAGAGACTTTGTCATTAGAGCAGAGTGGCTCACATGCCCAGATAAATCTTCAGTATCCAGAATAAGGAGTAGAAACTGATAGAATAGCCCTTAAGAGCAAACTATGTAGAAAACTCGAACTATATAGGATCAATTTGACAATGCCTGATTAGTGCAGTTGCTTTGATAATCAGTCGTTTAACACCCATACTTTACAAAAATGTAGAGCATAATATATATATATGATATAAACATATACTTTATAGTATACTATGACGTTCATTATATATATATATATATATATAGTATATATATTAAATTTTTTTAGATTATCCTAGGTATATCTTCAATGCACTAAATATAGATTAATAGATAATAAGTTAGTTAATAATCACTAAGGTATATAATACTGACATTATTGTGAAAACTTTATGAAGAGGATGATAAAGGTATATTTAAAGTAGAGGATGTCCAGTAATAAAAATATCATGTGTACCACATATACTATCGTGTAATATATATAATTCAGATGAAAATTATATATAAGAGCAAAGAGAATGTCTTTCATGTAAGCTAAGAGAAGTTGCATAAATAGAATCCTAATTATACTCAATGAGTCAGTGAGATAGCAGAATAAGGGGTACTATAGGTAAATATATATGACTATAGATTATAACATAATAATAGTAGTTGTTAATATAATATTAATTATTATTGAGCAGTACAATCTGCAAAATATCTCAGTAATAATAAATTAATATTTTATATAGCAGTTATATATTTAGTATATAAAAACAAAATTGAAAAACACTCATAGGTAGATTGAATTGTGTATTCCTGCTGAAAGATAAACATTAATATGCCCACTTGTCATATTACTCGCTTAACAACAGATTGATGGGGAACAGTCAGGTTGGATCATGCTTAAAAGAAATTTATAATCCACCAGTTACTCATGGGAAGTACTATAGCATACTGAATCTTCTATTATGCAGCATTTAAAACTACTCCTGCTCCAACATTGCTGCCGATTTGTTAAAAAGAAGTGAAGCAAATGTTGCAGGATAAACCTTTATTTTTCAAAACTACGCTAAAAATAAATAAACTTTTTTAATTGTTTATTATTGTTTTTAAATTTGTAAAGTGAAAATTCAATAAATTTGATTATAATGTGGTGTCTGTAATTAGATAGTGATCCAACATTAGTATTTTGCAAGAGCGAAATTTTTTTATTAGCCAGTAGTGAACACGATTTGTCGAACATGTAGATAGTTCTCCTTTAGGTGCTGGAAATCACTGTCATAAAGTGTTCTCAGAGGAGCGGAAAAGCAAGAAATACACTATAGAAAATTTGATTAAATGTGAGACGCTTGATTTAAAAGAATTCTTGCATAGAGCAAGGCTTAATTGTATTGCTGATTTAAAATTATTAGATGTGCAGAGAACATAAAACAATTTATAACGTTAGATGGATAAGAGATTAGCAGAAGTTTATTTTTCGAACATTTTACTTAATATATTCAAAGAACCTTGTTATCTGATGTTCTCAAAACGAATTTTAAATAATACGAGGCACTAATATAACTGTTTTGGTCTAATGATGATACATCAATCCATGATATACATTGAAATTATTTAAGAATAAGGATAAGAAGGGAACAGGAAGCGGGGAAATGCTTGAAGTCACTCTTTATTGAATGTCACAAAAGGAGAAATATAGTAGTATTTAAATTGAAGCTTGATAAAACTAATGAAGGACTTATTTGTTAAATACGGCTTAGATGTTTCAAATTTCGATTTAGGTGGGTGGATTTCTATGAGTGTGTGAGAGTTAGAGTATATACGTGTATGAAGAATTGGGGTCTTAGTAGGCAATATATACAGTAGACCTATAGATATAGGAAGATGAGAGAACAAAATTTTGAGAAACAGCAATACGGAAAATAAATTGGATAGTTTCAAAGCTTTCATAGGGAAAGTGAATTAGGATTAGAAGTATGAAAGTAACATGTCTTACTTCAACACTCTTTGCACTAAAAGACCTATATTAGTTATGAGTGCTGCCGATATCCTGATTCCATGTTGATCTTCTTGATAGTTCACTGGAAACAAGGATACACCTCAAAAGAATTATAAACATCATTATTTTACAGAGGAACTATTCCCAATCAGAATGACTTGGAGTGAAGCAAATTTTTGTATAGTAGGATTTTTAGCAAATGGACATAAAACTTCTGCAGAAGGAAAGGAAATCGCCTTCAACTGAAACAAAATACTTTTTTTGGCCCATCTTTGTATGATTAGTTCAGAATCTTTTTCTCCCCCCAAGAATTGAAGATTGATATAAAGAATTTCATATTTGAACTAGAC
>JABUQX010102482.1:0-22806 GCA_015478945.1 Trachelipus rathkii
ACACAGGACTCCACCCCTCCTATCCATGAGTGATGTAAAGTTTAATCTTTCACTACATATCAATATTTATTGAATATCGCTTTGGTATCCATAAATGTATGATGTCTATTAATGCATCAACTTTTCAGTATATCAGTAATGTGTATAATTTTAGAATGATTTTCGCAATATAAAAAATGGTGCCAGTACATTTTTTCATAGCTAAATTTTTAGGTTTTTGGTAATTATTATTATTGCAGCCCAAGATTGCGTTTTGGTTTGGTAATATCGCATCTATGTGAATTAACAAATCTTATTATACACCTGACTAGGCTGGCCTCTAAAATGTGCACAGGCTAACTAATTTTTTTAATAATCAAGACAAGCCTCATGGAAAATTTAAAACTTTGAGCAGGCCTGTAACTTTGTTTTCCTAAAGAGAGCGATGATTTTCATTATTTCTTTAATTTTTTTTTAGAGTATATCCTGTGATTTTTAATAAAAATCAGGGGATGACAACCTCTCGGTAATACTTTAGCTTGAGGTAAATAAACTTTAAACCTAATATTACATGTAAAACTATAACTTATAATTTAACATAAAATGGTATAAATAAAAATTCTTTGAAGTTTTTTCCCGATTAACGTATATTTTAATTGATATTTTAAGCAGCACTCGTAAAAAAACGCTTCGAAAAAAAAGTTGACTAATTTGGCGTTTTTTTTTAGGGATAACACTTTCGATGTTTTGTTTTTGATATTTTTCCGATTATTTCCATATCGTAAAAATAATTTTCTTTCGATTAATTTTTTCAATGTAATAAGTCAACCAGATTCAAATTGACACCATAGTAGTGATTTATTCGGTTATCGGCAAAGTATATTTCCCAAATGCCTAGATATTCATTTTGCACAAAACTGAGTTAATTTGTTAAATAAATTATTTTTCGGTATCGATTGAATATACAAAAATTAAAAATATGCTCTAAAAAAATTTATATATATATATATATATATATATTATATATATATATATATTATTATATATATATATATATATATATTATATATATATAATATATATATATATATATATATATATACTATATATATACTAATATAATATATACACAGTATAATATATATTTCACTAGATATATATAATATATATATATATATATATATTAATATATATATATATATATATATATATATAATAATATATGATAATATATATATATATATATATATATATATATATATATATATATTTATATATATAAGAGAAACGAGAGAGAGGTTAGGTCTAACGCCATATATAAATCGATCTACGTAAACGTAAACTTTTACGATAACGTACGTATGTCCATATAGGTTAGGATAAGGCCTACGGCATATATATATATATATTGTTGGAAATGTTCTTGGCAGAACTTTCCAATGTGCAATTAGAACAGTTAAGTGAACTGCTCACTCCTGTAAAGAAGGATCGCCTATTAAAAATTATTCAAATCTAGCCTATTTGATATTTATATGCAAAGGCTTCCGCGTAACGTCATACACGTCAAGGAATTTCCGCGTTACGTATCATAGTAGAAATATTAATACTGTGGTACGTATTACTGTGAGGTCATAGACTATTTTAATCGAATATATTAATATATAATTATATATAATATATATTTTATATATATATATATATATATATATATATATATATATATATATATATATATATTATATATATATAGCGTCGGCGGGTGACGTGGAACCACTTTAGGGTATAACTTGGTCTCGCCGACTCTCTCCTAAATGCACTTTTGGAACTTTTTTTTTTTTTGTACTCAGCGGCAACCTAATAGTCGGGGCCCATAAGCACACAAAAAATAATAAGTAATTCTAATATTAAAAGTTTTTATTTAAGTTTGAAATAACGCGAGTCACCTGACTGTGGAGGGGTGGAAGCGGACCACCAATGAAAGGGGTGGACTCGGACCAATCTGTTTAAATGTCTTTTACGTAATAATTTCAATTTTATTATTTTAAATTTTTACTTAATATAATAATTATTTATCATATTAAAAAATTCGATAATAAGTAAAAAATGTCAATAATGATAAATAAATATACGAAATATACAATAAGGTGGTCCGATTCACCCCTCTCCGGCCAAAAATTTTGACACTTTTTTGACTCGGTTTTTTTTTATTAAAATTTCAATTTTTAAAAAAATTTTCCTAGAAATATAAAGTAACTTTTTTTACATTTAAATTAATTTAATATGTAATAAAATGTCAATAATAATACGTAAAATACGAAAAACGATGGTGGTCCGAGCCACCCCTCCATCAATTTTTACGGAGGGGGGGGGGCGAATCGGACCAAGTTAGGCCCCGTTTTTTTTGCCACTAATACTGCTTGGATTCAAAAATTTACTTCGCCAAGTTTAAAAGCTAACATACTCGAGTGATATCCCTGAAAAAATAATTAAAAATCGATCCACAATTTTTTCATTTTATAACGAAAGTTAAAAAAACTCACATTTTTCAAAAAGTGAAATTCTATTGAAGAATTTGTACCTAATATTCTAACATTTTTTAAAAATATAAAAACTTTCTAGAATTAAATATGATCTAAATAAAACTTGTAGTACTACCGCGTGGCTATAAAATGAGGAAAAAAATTTTTTTTTTTTTAATTATTTTTTATTTTATTTAGAGTGGACCGAATCACCCCTCCTAAAGAGGCGGGCCCGGTCACCCCGCCCGACGCTATATATATATATATATATATCACGGCCCAAATAAGGGGGCTCGAGCGACGCGGGACGAAGGGGGACGTTTTTCCATACCCCGTAGGGGGGGCGGAGAACCCCCCGCGACACCCAAAATACCAAAGAGCGGGGGTTTCCGGAGACCCTCCCCGGAGGGGGGGAAATAGTCCTACCCTGTCGTTCCCCGGAAGGCCGAGAGACCCCGACTCCTGCCATCGGGGTGGTCTACCCTTGGGGTACGCATTAGTTTAAAAAACATTATTATTTTTTTAAAACTAATGTGTACCCCAAGGGTAGACCGCATCGTGATGGAAGGAGTCGGGGTCTCTCAGCCTTCCGGGGAACGACAGGGTAGGACTATTTCCCCCCCTCCGGGGAGGGTCTCCGGAACCCCCGCTCTTTGGTATTTGGGTGTCGCGGGGGTTCCTCCGCCCCTCCCCTACGGGGTATGGAAAACGTCCCCCCTTGTGTTCCCCGTCGGCTCGAGCCCCCTATTGGGCCGTGAATATATATATATATATATATATATATATATATATATATATATATATTATATATATATATATCATTCACTATATATATATATATATATTTAGAATTTTATATCCATATATATATTATATAATATATATAATATATATATATTATATTATATATAATATATTATATATATGTATATTATATATATATATTATATATATTTATATATATATATATATATATATATATATCGATAAATTTAGTCATGACGTCACAGTAGACGTAGCGCGGAAATCCTGACGTGTGAGTATGACGTCACGCGGATCTTGCATGTAAACTTTACTTTTCTGAACTTAGAAATTTTTTTGAACAGAAAATTTTCGGTCTCAAAATGTGTGGGTCGCTGTCTACAGTATATTTATAATATAATATATATATATACTATATATATAGTATATATATATATATGATATATATATATTAGTATTATATATATTTATATATATATATATATAATTATTTTCTTTTCTTAACGATTACGTAAAAATAGTTTGTCCAATTATTTATTTTTTTTTTCAATTTAAATATTTGGGTAATTTTTTAAACGTAGCATTCTACTATGGTACATTTTTAAAAAATAAAATCGTTGATAATCGTAAAACAATTATATCGATAATTAATAAATATCGATGTATCGATAGGTTGAAACGCATTTCGACGTCATTCTTCATCCCTACACGAACGAAAAAAAGCCATAAAGTTACATTTTTCCTAGCGTTTTTTTTCATATTTTTATTAAAAATATCCATTTATAATATACGCTAATCGGTAAAAAAAACTTCAAAGAATTTTTTGATACCATTTTTGTAAATTATAAGTTTGTAGTTTTAATGTAATAGTTACGTAAAGTTTATTCACCTCAGCTAAAGTATTACCAAGATGATAAATAAATGAAACAATATAAAAATGAAAGTAATAAAAAAAGTTATTTATTTATTTATTTATAAGGGCGTGGTAGCCTATAGCCTTAAACATCGGCACGACTTAATTTTTTTTTTTTTTTTACAATTTAAATGCTAAAATTAATATAAAAACAAAATAAAAGTATAAGGAAAAAAATTATAGAAAATTATGCAAATATTAAAACATAATAGATAAATAAATTAATATAAAATAAAACAATATGGAATAAATAACAGAGTAACAGACACATTCATTTTCCACGTTCCGTTCGTTCTAAAATGCCAGGTTGCCAGTAATAAGGCTACGGGCGAAGGCCAGATTTGCCAAAAATTATGTGAAGTGATTGTGATCTGGCAACACTTCATATTCTTAACTTGGGAATTCTTCCTGATCACAACATCAAATTTAGGCGTCTTTCTGTATTCAAGCTGGGTTATATAAGGAATGTAGACACCTCTTTCCCTTGTAACACAATCCCGTTACATCTTTATTTCGCTCTGCACTAACTGTATTAAATCTGGTTCTTCAGTAGTATATTGGTGAGAAAGTTGGAACTGTTAATTAAGAGATTAGCCGGTACTACTGAAATAGGAAAATGTTGCAGAGATTTCCGTCGTTGCCTTTAGAGAATCCTTTTACGTCAGTCTCCTCTGGTATGTCGGATTCTCCGCCGCTAGAGTGCATTTATGACATCACAGAGCCAAGTAGGGAAATGGACCCTGTGGATGGTGCAGACATTCATAGTTATTGGGTAACAGAGTCGGTTTTCGATAGTCATGTCTCGTCGGAGGTATTGTAAAGGGGTTACCTTGAAACCCACAATCCCTAAGGAAGCTTTTCTGTGTGTCTCGCAGAGAGAGAGAGAGAGAGAGAGAGAGAGAGAGAGAGAGAGAGAGAGAGAGAGAGAGAGAGAGAGAGAGAGAGAGAGAGAGAGAGAGAGAGAGAGAGAGAGAGAGAGAGAGAGAGAGAGAGAGAGAGAGAGAGAGAGAGAGAGAGAGAGAGAGAGAGAGAGAGAGAAATTCGCTAAGACACAACTTTGTTGTATTTGACCAAAAAAATGCATCGAGGACTGATTAATAAGTATTGATCAATAGAAGATTCTTTACCAACCAGAGTGAACCTCTTCTTTATTTAGGTATTTCGAATCTTCCAATAATAAAACACAAAGGGAACCTCTCTCTCTCTCTATCTCCTTGATGTAAAAAATGTCAGTACATCCGATGAAGCTTGTATACCGATTGCTGGAATCGCAAGTTCGAAGTATGTCTCGCGGTTCGGGGTATCAATATGGACAATTTTCCTCATGCTGCTACTCTTACTGCCGCCGAGGCGACGAAAGAAAGGGTAAGGTGAGCAACCCTTTTACGTTTTTGGGGGGGCGTGCAAAAAACGCTTTTAATTAAGCTGCGGTCAGGGGTATTGGGTTAATCCACCATGACACGGAGCTACGTACCTTGACGCTGTGTGACAACTTGTACTAACCCCGTAATATCCTAAGCTTGCTTGGGGTGTGAACGGAGAGGGACTAAGTCGTAGTGTCAGAAATCTATTGCTCAGGGTAAGAGGAATCAATACTAGAAGAATGAAAGTAGCAATCAAATTTTGTTGAGTTAAGTTTTTCACAGGGGAGGGGAGAAGACAAAGGAAGCCATGACACTCGGCTACGTGAAGCCTCGTTTCTCCCTCTCGAAGTCCTGTTGAGTAAAGTTTATTTTTTTAAAGGGAAGAGGAGAAGGCGAAGGAATCCGTGGGCACTTGGCGGTTTGAAGCCACGTACGTTCCTCCCTTTTTTTACAGGAGAGAGAAGGCAAAGGAAGCCATGGGCACTCGGCAGTTTGAAGCCCCGCTCCTCTCTCTCGAAATCCTATTATGATCAGTTGCATGACTGGTCGTTGTCGGTCAGTCGCGAATGTTGTTGCTGCGTGTGGGTCCGAGAGGGAGAACACCTCACGCAAAGAGAAAAATCAGCTAGTCAATCGTGAATTTTGGAGGAATGAAACGTGCAATGAAACTTTGGCGCAGGGGTAAGAGCGGAAGGTTATTTCTGAGCAACCTGACTTGAAGTTGCGCCACCGTTTCAGATTTATTTGCTCTTGCTCTGAGTAAAGAATAAATACTAGAAGAATGAAACGAGCAATGAAACTATTAAGCAGGGGTGAACTTGGAGGGTCAGGTGAGCTGGTAGCCCGACGGGAGACTCCTCCTATCTAGATAATCAGCTATCCTGCTTGGAGTAAGAGGAATCTACTGTAAATAATGAAACTTTTTCGCGGGGGTAAGCGCAGGTCAGGTCTGATCAGTCTGACTAGAAGTTGCGCCTTCGTTTCGAATTTCATTGCTCTGAGTAAGGCATCCAGACTGGAATGGATGAAACGAACACTGAAAACTTTGGCGCGGGAAGGTGAGATATCAGCAATCCGACTGGAAGTTTGCTAATTAAGCATTCCTAACTAGAGAATGAAGAGAACATGAAAACTTTACGAAGGCCGGGGTTGAGCGTGGAAGGTCAGAGCAAGGTAATCCCGATTGGAGGAGTCTCCGGTGGATATGATGCCAAGCCAGCAAGTCAACCGACTTTAAACTTTTGGGATAGGTGTTGACTTCGCGATTTTACTGGATGGACGGCAGGCACAAGATATTGACGGGAAAGGCTAATTCTTGTATCTACCCGAAGCTGTAGAAAGTTTGTTGTGTAAAGCAAAAGATTGTATGATGCACTAGTCATAGTATTATTAGTAGCAGTTCAATATCAACGCTTATTTAATACTTGTTTCTACTTTAAAAGAGCAAGTTTCATGATCCATTAGCTATTGAAGAGCAAAATTCGTAAATTAGTCACAGTTGTCACCTGTATCATCAACCCATCTTTGCCATTTTCCCTAACAAACCTACTGCTCCAGTAAAGTATCGAGAATTAAGTTAGGGCGAGTGAGAGAAACGAAATCCTGCTTTTTATGACGTCAGTTTCCTTTTTAATGTCAATTGTATACATTTTAAATACTTTGATCTTTGCTTTGCTATTTTTGCACGGGAAAGCTCATAATCTAGCAAAACGATTCGACTAAACATTACTTTGCATGCCTTTCAGTATTTAAACTATGTAATTCCACCATATCCCGACGTTAACGCGACTTGTTTTTTGGATTAAAAAACCTTTTCCTCTGCGGTCATGGGGGACTCACTATGACGAGCATAATAGTAAATTAGGTCGTTAACTGAATATACGAGTTAATTTGGAATAGATAGCTATGAGTTCATATATATAGTTAAAAGCTACAGAGTATATATAACGGGATGATTTTGTTCTATTTTGGAAATACGTAGTTAAAAACGAGAATTCTCAAACAAGTTTTTGCTGTTATAAATTCTCTCTTGATTGGAAACTTACACAAGTTAATAATTACATATTATTTTCCTATCGTCCTTTAAAATATCTTTGTTTCGAGGAGAGCAATCCATCGGGTTGTGGTAGTCGGTTCGAGATAAATATGGATTTCCGACTCCGCTCACGACTCCAACCTTAACATACTTACAATATGTTACCCAGACTTTCCGACTCCGACTCCGGCCTCTTGAAATTGCTGACTCCGACTCCGACTATCTCTCATCCCTTCTATGAATTACCTGACTCATTCTTCTCCTAGATCCGATTTCCGACTTCTTCCGAGACAACCACCCTCTGGAAAGTTTATATAGTATATATTACTGGATTTCAATACTTATAGGGGATGATTTGTTTTAATTCAAATAATAGATTCATTGTGTAATTTCTCATTATTATTAAGGACTATTCTGGATAAATATCACCTATATAATATATATATATATATAGTATATATATATATATATATTATATATATATATATATATATATATATATATATATAATATATATATATATATACTACGCATGCAATCTTGCATACATAATTATATATATATAATATATATATATATGCACGACTGGTATTTTTGGTTAAGCATGTGTTAATGTATAGGTCGTTATTGTTGAGACTATATGGTATGTGTTAATATAAGAGAGTAATTATGAGTTTTTTCTGGCAAATCTGATCGCTCGGAAGCTTTGATAGGACAATCTTAGGGGCGTGTTAGGTGTGAGAAGAATTGGCAAAATAAGGCGTTTAGATGATACGTATTGAAGTATGTGATGATTGTGAGGAAAGTTTAATATATGGGAAAGCAATGAATAGTACGTTACAGACTGGTTTGGGACAATGTGGAAAAGGATGGAATGTGTCGGGTTGGTTAAGCAGAATGTATATTGGGTGATGTGCTTGGAATCGACTTCGAGTCTGGGTACAACCGTATCAGGTATAAGTGGATTGAGTCACGTAACGAGGAAATGTCGAGTTTAGTGCAGAACGTTTGCGAGAAGAAACACTGGACAATAAAGGTGAATGGCGGTTGTAGAGGCGGTTCCACACGTTGTCATAGCCCCACCGGTTGGTATTTCCACAGGATGAAACCTACAATTTAGCGAGATGCCATGCTGAGGGTCCGTCAGGGAGTCACCTTGTAGCTGCTAAAGGATCGCATTTATCATACACATAGTTGATATAATATTAGATTGGTCACTATTATATATATAGAGATATACACTCACAAAGTAGATCAATATATATATACCATTGATAAAATATATATTACTATAATAATAATCAACTATATCCTTAAATAATACTTATTATATAATACTATTTATCTTAAATAAAGGCCGTCCCAGTATATTCATCCTAGGAATAAATATTTGAATAATAGTTATATTTACCTATTATTCTTACCTTCCATATATTATACTCTTATTTAATTATACTCATAATATAGATATCTAATTTAAATAATTTTATATATATCTAAACTATACAAGGTATGCAAAATAACAGGAATTTTTTTTTTTTCGTTTTTTATATTAAGATTATTAATTAATTATATTACCATTGTTATCACTATATTAATATTATATATTATATAGCTTAGTATTATTCTATATATATCACTCACAGCTTATTGGGTATTTACTGGGTATATATAATAAACTCTATTAACTATATATATTATACATATATATTGTAGGTATAGTTATATATTGTAGTAAATAATAACTCACTCTCATACTTCTATATGTATACAATATCTATGAGACTATAGTACTATTATCTAGTATATACTTATAGGATAATTATATATTCTATTACTTATAAAACTATTCGATAAGAGTTCAGTGGTATACCTTATAGTTAGGCCATATATATTCAGTGATATTACTATTCGTCCTTTAAATCTTATTTATGATCTCTAAGTTCTTTATATATATATATATAATATATAATATACATTTATTATCAATACAGATATTATAGTTACTATATTATTTTGCATCTCAAAACATTTTGACCACTATAAGGCATTGGAAGAACAAGTTTTAATTCTGTATATAATATTATAAATATTCCATATATGAGGAGAATATATATCAAATATCTGAGATTAGAGTTACTCTCACTATATATCCTATAATATATATTATATATATATATAATACGGTATTATATAGGACAACCCTATAAGAGTATATAATTCACATTACATAATATCCACAATACATATTATAGAATTACAGTATTATTTTAGAGGTTCATATATATTGTAGGCTTATATATTTACTTCTATATATAATATATTTCAATACATGTACTTAAATAATATATATATAAACTTCACATAGTAAAATATTTATGTCTTCTAAGGTAGTACTTATTTTTTCGGTGAGTATTACTTTTTTATAGAAATAATAATTCTTTATTAATTTTTATATCTTAGATATTTATAATAATATATAAAATAAATAATTTTCTATTCATACTATAGTAAGCTTTCGACTTAATCTACACCATTAGAGAAGTATACTGGTTATATATATATTACTTCTACTCATTAAGGGCAGGGTGCCATATTTGTTTCGGGCTGAAGCCCAAAATTTTACCCAGCAATCTTTTTGAGATGGCACACTACAAATTCTTAATGGTATTTGCGGCCAATCGTGAGACATGGGAAAAAGAATGACTAATTTGGTGATGATGCTTTTTCTGAGAACTATCTAGACGTCAGTTTTTCGAGTGTTGGGTTTTCTGTGTCCTTATGTACATCTCAGTTTCGGATTTTCCTTTCTATAAAACCTATGTTTTTGACATTTTTGGCTTCACTTCTACAATTTTTTTCGAATGACTTCAAACTTGAAATATTTTCAATATTGATGGGATGGCCAATGTTAAAAGTTAACAAAATGTTTTAGGATTTATCACAATCTTGATGCTTTGCACATGGATCAATTCAATCTCAAATCTTCAGGTTATCGTTAGGTATTTTAATAATAGAGAAATTGCACATCTACCACTTTTTTTCCTTTCTCTCATAATACGATTATTCATGGTATGTAATCTTCAAGAGCATCCAACCGCTAGTCGAATAGTTTCGGGAAACGTTTTAGAATACTTTTTCTTTGATTATACATAAAAAATTATCTAAGTAAAAATTAGACTCCACCCAACCCGACTATTAAAGCTGCCAAAAATTTTATAGTTGATTCGGGTATAAAAGTAAATAAAATTTGGATAAAATATCACTCTATGCCAAATAAAACATTTGGAAAACTGCAAATTAATTGATATAGTCTTAATTTTCTACTTGTCCCGTCAGCATCAACTCATTTTCAGGGCTTGTGATCATTAAGTCCCAGTTACTCGACAAGATACATCTTTTTACTTAGGATAATTTTAGTTTATTGTAATACTCAAAACTCATAAAGATTTCATAAGCAGTTTCAAATTATTTATTTTGTGGAGGAAATTTGTTCCAGAGACTAAGTCCACAAAACTATTCTGTCAGCTTTACTGGGCATATGAAATAGAGTCTTAGTACTCATAAATAAAATTTGGTTTGCTAATACTCCCAAGACTGCATATGCCCCTGAGAGGCAAATATATTATCATACTAGATCTGCATGAGCAGCAAGAGAAAGTATCAAGTTCAATTTTCATTTTTTAGAAGGAGACCCAAATGGAGTGGTTCTGAAATTTTGACATTGCTGAGCACAATTTTAAAATCAAAAAAAATATTTCGTGCATTTTGTAGGTAATGGACCCATCAAAGCTCTTAATTTCAGTATGAGTGGCATATCGTAACTAAAGTTGTAAAAGTTGGAAAGGAGCACATGTCAATAAACATCACGCGCTATATTATGAAAAATGAAATTCTGAAAGAATGACTCAGTGACAAAAACCTCTAAAAAAAAAATAAAACCGAAAACGACGTTTTTAGTGGTCAGAAAAAGCTAATCTTAATGTTTTTTTTCCTATCAAAATTAGACTGAAAACCTTAAGAAAATTGTTGTTTCATTCTATTATGGGAGAGAGCGGGTGAAAATTTGGAGCCTTGACGTTACAGATAGCAAATATAACATTGACAGTAAATGTAACATTAATAGATAAATTTATTCAAAAATAAATTAAAGCATATTGAGATGTCGTTCCTATAAAAAATTTTCTATATAATTTTATCTCTTTTACAACAACAAAATGATTGATAACTTCTTCGTTAATAATAGGCTTATGCCTAGTATGAATTACACTGCAATTAAGAAGCTAGTTCTGTTAGCCTTTCTTTCATCCTGCTAGCAACTTGAAAAAGTATGTTCTCGCAGCCTTTTCAATTTAAAATATTGCTCAACAAGTTCGTAAGAAAGATGACTCTGTATTATAATAATAATATATATGTATTATACTCACATATAAAACACTATACTATATGTATAACAATATATACTAGTTATTATATTATATTTATATATCATAATTTATAACGCTCCTACTATAGGGGATTTAGACGCTATAATATATATATATATATATATATATATATATATATATATATAATACCTACTATATATATATAATAAGCTGTCTATTATATGGCTTTATTAGGATCTATAGTAAAGACATTTGCATATATATATATATATAGTATAATATATATATATAGTAAATATATATATAGTATATATATATAATATATATATATATATATATAATAGCATCTCCCACAGAGTTGTCCTCCAATAAAATTATTTGTCCACCTCGTAGGAGAATAACTAGATTTTATAGATGCTAGAGAGCAAAAGAAGCCGCTCTCAAAATACTTACTAATTGTGCTTGTGTGAGGTGAGTAGCATCCGACGCTTTCGACTAAGCTCTTTCTTCTTATTCTATATTAGGTTTTCATAGCTTTACTCTCTTTCTGAGCTGTTATCTGAAAATATGTTCTTGAGAAGGTAAGTACATAGGGGAATTAGTTGTAGATTGTCATCAACGGTTCTAATATGTCTCTTAGTCAATTGTTTCTCTATATTCTTCTTGAAACTTCCTGTACCTCTTTATCAAATACCAAAACTCTCGACAAGTGTAGATTACTATGCTATTTTTGAGTCGTTGAACCTGCATTTATATCTCAACCTGCTCCTATAGAAGGGTCCAATATAATTCAGAGCTATGTAGACATATTCTATTATGTCTATTATATATGAGAGAAATTTCTCTTCATACCATGAAGTATTTATCTTATCAGCATCTTAAATACTAGATGGTGATTCACCAAAGGTTTGAAGGTTGAATTATTAGATTTCATCAATATCAAGGTTATCTGAACATAAATGGGTCAGGTATAAAAAACTCTCGAATGTTTATCAATTCGTATTTTGAATGATAATGGAAGTCGCATAAGTCCACGCGCGTTCCGAACTTGCACTGAAAGTAGAGTCTGAAGCATACACTCCACGAATCACACAATGCATCACCGGTCGGAGGGCTTTCAACAATTTTATCTGACTTACATCTACTATCTGAAAGCATAGAGCCAAGCAACCGGAGACCATCATTAAAATAATCTCATATCGACTGTTAAACCGCTCCCACCCATATATCAAATAAAAGTACGACCTTAAGACACCGAGGCTTCACACCAGAGATTTCCAATCCCACTCTTCAAATATACTCTTGACAATCCCTTCGACTTCCACTATACCCTGAGAGAGTAAATATAAAAATGTGTAAGTAGTCTTTCTGTATATTAATATATAGAGAATTAATTTGGGTCCTTCAACATCATCTGGATATAAGCTTTAGTTAATTAATTAAAACCTTAGTAAATAAATTATTCACTTGTTTCAAATAGAGTCCATCTATTTTTCGTTCATATAGTTATAATTTAGAGTTCACGATATATCATTATTAAATATTTTTCACTTAAGATAATTATTTTGGAGAGAACACAAATCCTATATATATAGTATATTATTTAAATATATAATATTAAGCTAATATTTAATACATACTATTATATACAAATAACCATTATTGCCAATACAATGAAACCACTGCTCACGTTAATTTCAAACATTATATTAGTTTGTATGAATATAATGTCTTCAGCAAGCGTCTTTCTCCTTTTTATTCAGAACCGAATTGAATCGCACTTAAAATTATCCAATTCAAATATCATATTACAATATTTTATACTCCTCCATCTATACATCTTTCTGATTCTTATACCACATTATTTCACTCCAGAAAGATTTAACTTACTCATAGTAAAAGAGTGTAAGAGATTTATTTCCTACACTTTCTACCAGACAGAGGAGTGCGGCGTCGGAGTTGCAAGGTCTGAGCGGACACAATATTGGTATATAATTTTAAACGGATTTTATAGAAAGAGGCTTATAAACTTCAAACAAAATTCCGTATAATAATAATTGAAATAACTAAATAATGTGCATGTGGAGTCGGAGCGGAGTCGGAGTCGATAATTTTGAAGAGGGTGGACATGCGGGGTCGGAGTCGAGTCGGTAATTTTTCAGAGGTTTCGGAGTCGGAGTCGGAGTTCGAGTCGGAGTCGGAGTCGTAACATTTCAAGATAGAGTTTGAGTCGGAAAATTTTAAACTGACAAAAGTTTATTAATTGTGACTCTGTGAATGACTTCAATCACTTCATGGCCAGTTTATTGACTTTCGGACTTTCCACATCACAAAGATGAAATTGCAAACTCGAAGATTTTTAACCAGCACCTTTATGTTTCAATTTGGATTTATTCTAATAAATATCAAACCTTCAACTTAATACATCTATAGTTAAGATAACTGATTTTTGGAATAACAAGACTTTCATTATGGTACGAAGAGAATTTCTCTAATTGACATATTTTGATAATTTTATGCTTGTCTATTGTTATATATATTGATCCCAAATCTAGTCAGGGTAGAAGTAAACTAAAGTACTTAACAACAAACCAACTAAATCTTGCACTTTAGAGCATGTGAGCGCATATATATCACAAGAAGCTCTTGTCAGGAAGTTCAGAAGATAAATGGAGACACTATTCTAACATATTGTAAAAATGTATAAAAACCTACAACTACATATCATAATTTATAAAATCTCAGTCAATTCATCTCGTTTTCAATGCCTTGTTCTATTCCTTATAAGAGTATTATGAAAAGAAATATAGAGAAAAGCTCAGAGATTGGTCAAGAAATAAGGTATGAGTCCTTCTAATTCTTCTTGTGCAATGAGTTATACATATACTTTATTAATAAAATTTCTTGCTGCCACTGAAAAAAAGAAGTTAAAAAATTATGTACTCGAGAAGAGTATCACACGACACATAGTAAGGAAACAAGAAGGCTAGAAAATGCTGTTACTAGCTTCTACACCTCTAAGGGTCTGAATAATAAGATAGGCAAGTTAGCATGGAACTGCTTTTTCTGCTCTTCGCATATAAAATCAGACCAAAGAAGAAATGAAGGAGAACCTTGGCAGATGCTTTCTTATTCTCTATTGAACATTTCATTCAATGAGTAGATGATATTAGATGTAAGTTCATGTAACAAAGAAATGTGTTTAAGTTTAAATATATATATCATATTTATCCACTAATCTTTTCAATTCTTATGATTCTTTATGTTATAAAAGTTATAATATATATAGTATACTATATATAGGTGAGTATATTATTGATATCTCTTATTATATAGTATACTATATATATATATATATATATATATATATTTATAAATATTAGTATTAATAAAAGTTATATGGCTATATATATATATAATCTTTTCAATTCTGTAGATTCTTTGCCAATTTCCTTAATTGATAAATAATTATTCTTACTGAAGAATTTCATATATGTAGCAAATTGTGAATTATTTAATAAAATTTTAATATCTATACTTATAAGAATTAACTGTAATTTAATTATAATAATAAATTAAATATATATGGGTATTTCTTTATTTATAATAGTTCTAGGATATTATTAAATATAATATAAAACCCTTTATATTCTTAGAATATAATAATTATAGTAGTAATAATAATAAACTGACAAGTGTACAGTTAATAGATATATAATACAAAATATATATATATTTTTAGGCTCAATTATTTATAATATATTTGTACTTTATTGGTCAATGAAAGTCCACTTTTTATTTAAGTTTATCAATATTAAAGGGACGTTACTCAGCTCTATTCTTTTATTTTAATTCACTTTTATAATAACGAAGTTTTAAAAATTACTTATGAGTAATTCTTTTGCAAAACAAATTAAAGAGCTATACAATTTATGAACTTAATATATCGGAATAGAGTGAGTTGTAAATCATGATTTGTAGGTATGGTCACAGATTTCTTTAGTATTGCAAGTGGTCTGTTTGTCTCGCATATATATATATGACCTATAGTAATATATTATATATACCAATAAGTAGGACTCTATAACATAGGATAATATACTATTATTATTATGATTTAATAATATATATATACATACTAATAATAAACCTTTAATTAAATTTAGAATTATTAAATATAAAAAAATAACTATAAATATAAATTTTTATATATATTAGCACTTTCTATATACTAAAATATTATATATCATAAAAAAAAACACTTAATTATATACGTATATATATATATATATATATATATATAGTATATATATATATATTACTTATTAAATAATTTATATATATATATCACTAAATATAAAATAAACACTTACTATATATATATATGGAGGCGTATTTAAATATTATATATATACCACTATATAAAAAAATAACTATATATATAATAATAAAAAAAGAATGTATGGATATAAATATATTGACTATATATATATACTATATGTAAATATTCTAATTTGATATGGATATCAATATATATATATATATATATATATATAATATATTAATATATGATTTCATATATTTTATCTTGGTTCATTCTTTCTTTCCTCTCCGGAAGGATTCTACACTCGATTCCAGCTCCGCGTTCAAGCATGCTTTCTCCAGTACGTCCTCTTCCTGCACACACAATTCTTCCTCTTCTAGCGCTCTCTATATATGCGTTACTGTACATCTTTCACCAAGAGAGTCCTCCACGATTCCTACGCACCATCTCTATTCGGTCTTCTGTTGATCTTCTAGACCTTTGAGGTGTCCAATTCCCATCTTCTTTTCCGGACATTCACTCTTCTGGACTTCATCCTCCACTCAGATGTCCCCACAATCTCAAATCTCCTCCAATCCATCTTCTATATACGCCTTTAGCCTATAATATTAAACTCTAAAATAATATTCATTTCTCTTATTCTTCTACTCTTACTCTTTCCAATCTAACGTTCTTATATCCTCATCTCCCGCACTCTATATTTTAATTCTAACCTCCTACTTTCTACTTATATCGTTGTTGTCCAATAAATATTTCCGCTCAGTACAAGCAGTGTGGAGCCAGTATGCTCTGTTAAAGTTATAATCACTTTTTTTAACCTCTATTCCGATGTTTCTATCTTCATAACTAATCCATATTTTTCCATTCTCGCACGTAACCTCTTATCTCCACTACTACCCTTCACTGTTAAAACACCGCATCCAAGATAATATTGCTGAGGTTTATTACCAGAGCTTTAACCTCCTCCTCTCTCACCATCAATCTCATCCCCTCCTCATTATCTCCGTTACTGTTAAATATCTCTGTCTTCTGTATGTTCATTACTTTCATACCTACTGCTTCCTCCAATTCATCTTCCGCAAACACTCACCACCTCTTATCGAATTTACGGACCTCACTCTCTCTTCGAGTCTCCAACTTATGCCAGAATTCGAGTCCGCATATGCATTATTATGTACCCTTCCAAATTCTCCCAGTCATAGGAAACATGAACCAAAATGCCTATAAAATATTATTAACCACGACAAGTTTTTACTAGGAGAGACACAATAAGATACTTGAAAGGGTATTACAGTGCATTCAGTATTAATATCAGAAGTTTTTAAGTCTTGCAACACCCCGCTCCCTGTAAAAAATGCTTAAAAAATGTAATAGACATTAACTTTAAATTAAAAAAGGTTCAGTATTAAACTCAAATAATGAATTAAAATTTTTTGAATGTTTTCCACCGCAGGAGTTTGTTGAGTGTGACTCACTTACAACATTTTAAGAAGGAATTGGATAGGTATATGGATTGTTTGTGCATCATATAGTATATTCTGACATAAGCCAAAGTGGCGAGTTTTTAGTTTAGTTATTTAAAGTAAATACCGCATGTTGTAGTCTAACAGTATCACACATAAAACTTATTGTAAAGCTTGTTATTGATGGTTATTAACAGGAACCATTTTAGCTATAGATTTTTAAGGTTGATAAATTAGAAGTTGCGCAGTTTTATATTTGAGCTGTCTGTTTAGAGAATTGACATAGCAGGGAGGAGGAAAGCCCCACTTAGGGTATGATATGTGTATGTGCATTGATTTATCGATGGGTCATGAGTAATGTGAATTTAAATATTTGTCGACTGGGGCCGGGTCTAGATACTCCATCGTGCTTCTCTACTGGTTCCTTGTGTTTCCTTCATCTCTAATCTTTGAGCGTAAAATACTACGAACTATTTGATTCTAAATATTACCTTTCTGATTGCGACACGATATGATCGTGTACACAGGCAATGAAATTGAAATTTGTTTACGATTGTGTTTAGACTGTTCGAAAATTATCCAGCGCGTTAGATTGTTCATGCACTGTTTCATTATTCATGTTGAGTACAACTCATTAAAAACTTTATGGCACATCGAATGCACACTAATGGAACATGTTCAATTTATGATTGCCAAGGCGACTACTAATTTTACAAGGAGAAATAAAAAGACAAGATCTTCCCAGACACAAGAATGACAAAGGCTCTCACGCAATGGGCGACACAAGTAGGTGAAACAATTTCGATGATTGAGCGTTACGTACACCTACACGCATAGAAATATCTTAAGCATTGATTGAAGCTTAAGAGGAGCTTCATGGATCAAGAATTTAATTTAAGCCTTATATAAAAAATTAGATCTTTAATTAAATCCTCCTTTTAAGTAATTATTAACACATTAGCTTATAAACGATTTATTTCACTTTGTCTTTAAACTTTTAATTCCACACAAAACACTCTATTCATCGATGAGAGTATTAGCAATTGTAAAAATGATAATTATAGTTCACAGCCCCTGCTTCTATCATATTGAAAATGTAATATCTTTTATCTAGAAAGGGTTTTTAATAAGCAAACATCACGAAAACATTTTCAAAACATTTTGGAAGTTGCAACAGAAATTATTCTTCTTTTTGATAATTAAGAAATTAGAATACTGTCACACTTTAAAATAAATTTGAAAATGAAAAGATACGAGGGCACATTTTCTAATTATTACATTCTTGAATGAATTTTCAAACCAGTTGGAGAGAAAGTCGCGGACTCCAAGATCCATACTTACTATGCTTTAACTAAAGTTACCATTCCATCGACATATGTATCTGAAATTATTTATTTAAATAACTGGAATATATTAGTTTTATTTCCATAGAATTTTATGTGATTGTTAAGATTTTAGATTTTTTACATTCACTGACGTGAATGTGGATATCAGATTTTCCTAATTGCGTGCGGGACACAGCTCAAAGAAACTTTCAGTTATCTACCATGAAAGAACTATCTAGCATAGATATTTCGAGTTTTAATGTAGTAGTTTCATCACAGCTATTCACATATACATAGCGAAGGTAAGTTATCAACTCACATTTGGCTGTTAAGAATGAATCAAATTAAGAGATTTTTTAGATATTGAATTACTAAAAATTATCTTTTTCCTATTATTTTCAAAATTATTATTAATGTTGTACATTATATTCTTACTTTTATATTGAAGTAATTAATAATATATTAATATAATATGTATAAATAATTAAAATAATAATATTTATTATCATATATCTAATGTAATTATATACTATAGTATCATTCTCTTAATACTTATTTAAATAGGGAATATAATATAATACAATAGAAATATTATGTATATATATATATAATTAAATTATTTTAATTATATTAAATTATGATAATTTAATAATGGAATAATAATTTTAGAATACTCACTGAACATTGTTACCTATACTAATTATATATTTATATATAAATATATCTATATAATTAAAATAAGATTTATCCAAAAATTATGGTAAACCTAATATATATATAAGGCAAAAGATATATATAAGTTACTTATTATATATATAATTATATATATATATATATATTATATCTTATATATATATCATTCTATATATATATATAAAATTAATGTATAAACTACTAAAATCATCTTCCTTTCATTTATTTATCAGTAATAAAAAAAATTTATAGCAATCTATAACAAATATTAATGGAAAAAAAAATAGTATATTGGTAAAATACTGAAAAGTGGGGTTTTTATATTTATATTCTGTTTAACTAATTTATCTACATAAACCTTTTAACTATATATCTATATAAGTACATTTAAAGTATTATATAGACATTTACATTTTTATTAGTAAATTATTTCATTCTGTATATAGATTATATACCTATTCAAATATATATACATATATATATATACGTAATTTTTTTTTTATTATATTAATTAAATATTCCAAATATATTAAGGTTATTATTAATAATATATAATTAAAATATATATAATATAATAATAGTTTATGTGATATATATACTACTCATATATACCTATTTCTATAATATATATTATGTCATATTTACCAAATAGACTTACTAATGTTTTCACTCATTACCTATATATATATTATACTATATATATATTATATAATTTTTAAATACTATTTATACACTTTATTCATATATTATATATATTATATTCTTAATCTAAACACCCCGATTTTTTTTCCTCGTCTGCCCATATATATTATATTAATGAAAATAAATATTATTTTATATGAGTAAATAATATTTAAGTACAATTTAGTAACAGCGAGTTAATAATATTAAGTACAATTTAGTACACGAGTAAATATATAAGTACATATTGCTGATGTATGTTATAATACTATATGTATTCTTAATCTAATAAACTGACTACTTCTTCGAAATTTTTTATTTTAAATAGGCTACTGCCGACCATAAAATCATACTAATAATATATTATATATATATAACTATTGTGTAATATTTCTATATTTATATATAAATTAAATGGATATAATAATATAATTAAGGATATAATAAGTTAATAATTTGATTTATATAATATATATAACATATATATACTTGGACGTAATATTAATACATATACTATAAAAGTGCTAATTCCAGTATACTATATCACTATATATAGTTAAATATTACAATATTTATATAATATCTATTTGTATTGTATATAATATATATAGTGATGATGTAATTACTTTTATAAACAACTACTCCACAACGAAGTCTATACAATTATTAATAATACCAACGATGAAAATCAATCAATCCACCTATCAGCACCACAAGCGTAATATCAGGGTTTGGTTGGCTGCGTATAGTTTGCTAACTGTAGATTAAGCATTAGAATATGTAATAGACAATTACTCACGAAAGTCGAAAGCAAGCCCAGCCTTCAGCCCCTTTTTTATACACTTTTTAGAGTGAGAATCCTCTGTCGCTAATCATCAGAACCAACCTTAAGAGCTTTGTACGGACAGCACGGGAACACTAACTATGAGCATTCCTGCGTCTCATTGGTAGGGAGGTTAATCCCTTTCAGGCCCAGGGTGGGCCACAACAATACCATCTCACCAAACTCCGCCATTCACCACTATTAATGCACCTTTTTCTTCTCCGCTCTGCCAAACTCATATTTTCTCTCTTCCAGGCATTTCTTTCTGACTCAACCCACTTTTTCGTTCGGTCTCCCAGCCGTTTCGATTACCAGCACACTCACGCACTATAACATCCGCTTAACCAACCGATATCTAACATCACTGTATCCACTGATGAAACCTTAATCGTTAATCAGTACTTCATTATATTCTTCACATAATGTTACCCGTCCACACCGGGTGTTCCACTACACATTCGTCTAAATACGTTCATTCGTGCGTCATTTCTACATCAATTCTTCTCCTTTAATTGACACCAAAGTTTTACTACTCCTCTTGAAACCACCATTTTGGATCTCTTATGACCTCTATTACTTCTTCATTCCAACATCGATGGAACTCACACAACACCTCTATATTGCAGCTTAACAAAGGGTAACATAAACTCTCATATATCATAGTATTAAAAACCACGTACTGGAGGTAAGTATATATATATAGATAATAATACGTAGGGAGATATTTACGTATTTAAATATACTCAATATATAATATTATTATATATATACTATATATATATAGTAATATATATATATATATATATATAATTTTTCATATAGATAATTTCCTAGAGAAACCATTTTCTAGAGGATGGAGTCGAAGTCGGTAATTTTACAGTAATTTTCAAGAGGGTGGAAGTCGGAGTCGGAGTCGAGTTTTCGGTAATATTCACAGAGGTACGCAAGATCCGATCGGTTAGAGTCGGTAATTGCCAGTCTAAGAGGGTGGAGGTGCGAGAGAGTCGAAGTCGATAAATTTTATTCGAGAGACACGACTTCCAACAACCCTGCTGTCTCCGCGATTCACGAACTCTCACCGATAGTAGAACTTTGTCGCTAAAAATTATTTTATAAGCACTCACCACGCGAGAGGAATAGTTGGGGGGGGGAGGAAAGAGTTTGAGAGACACAATACTGAAAATGAGAAGAATTAAACTGCATATTTCCTTAATATAAAATTTTCATAACTTTATATTAAGCAGGTGCTATCTGAGAATTATTTCTTTTTCTCAATTCCGTCTCTTCAAGAGTAAATTTTTCGGTTTCCTCCCTTTCACTATTTTCATTATATATTCGATATTCTTATACAAGCCACTGATATCAGGAAACTTAGCATGCGTTCACTCTTAGTCATTATGATAACCTACATAAAATTAATTTTTCAATTCCAAGTACAAAAAAGTATTACTTACATGAAAATTTATTCATTGTTATTTAGGGACTACGAGTTACGAATCGTTACACACACACAAATTATATTGTGATCTTCATTACT